>JAHBCN010007558.1:0-42814 GCA_019359885.1 Listronotus oregonensis | reverse complement strand
ACTTTCATAAGTTTTATTTTTAAAAATTTTTGTTATTTTTTTTTTATCGTTTAAAAAAACAATAAGTTGAAAAAGATTAAAAAAGATTTTTTTTATATTGTACCCTTTAAAAAAAAAGGGAAAAAAAAATTTTTTTCCAAAGCTCGGCGTTTAAAAAAAAGAGTTTTATTAAACCCTGGAAACCCCCTTTAAGAATTTAAAATTTTGAAAAAAACAGCCAAAAAGACCCCCCCTTCCACTTTTATATATATATATATATATATATATATATATATATATATATATATATATATATATATATATATATATATATATATATATATATATATATATATATATATATAAAAAATTATATATATATATATATATATTTTTTGTTCGTTTCATGAGTCATTAAACCCCGAACCCGTAATATTGATGTTGTTTGATTTGCAAATTTTAGTACTTCCCTCGTATTTGGGGGGGTCTTATCAAAATCACACCGGGTTTTTGCACCTTTTAAAGCTCTTTCATTTCTCTACCACCCTGACTACAGCTTGTCTTTTAAATACAAATTTTAACCAATAAATTTTAGGCAGAAATTTTAAAAACATTTTTTTTTTTTTTTTCCCCAATTTTTCCCTAAATTTTTAAAGATATCTTGATTAAGAAAGAACTTATTGGTTGGATCGTGTTCAGCGACCGCAAAAATATAATTAGCCTATGATCTTGGAAATTTTTTTTACTGCATCTTTTTTTGATATCCCCTTAAACAAGCTCTGAAGTAATAGTGGCCAAATTTTAAAAAAAAAGGAGACTCGCCCGGGGGAAATTTAATTTTCCAACCAAATTTTGGGAAATGTTTTTTAAGACGCATTCAAACATTTTTAGCAATGGGCCTCAAAAAAAAAAAAAAAAACCTGAAAAGGGGGCCAGTCTAATATATATATATATATATATATATATATATATATATATATATATATATATATATATATATATATATATATATATTATTATATATATATATATATATATATATATTATATCAACTTTTTTCTCTCTTGCGCTTCCACTTACCTGGAGCGAGAATCGTTCATTGAAATCAGGGAAAACCTTTTTTTTTTGGGCCATTTTCCAACTGGCAACCATGGATTTTGTAATAAGTATATATAAAATTTAATTTTTTTTTTAAAAAAAAAAAAAAACAGGTAATTTTAAAAAATTAACACTGATATACCTGTTTGGGCCCCCAACCCAAACGCTGCGCCTGACTGAGAGGTGGCAACCATTTCTTTTTCAATTTGTGACATTATTATCTTTCAAATGTCAAAATTTTTTTAAAAAAAAATAAAAGTCGCAAGTTATTTAGGGAAATTTAAACATACTAAAATTAATTCCCATAATTGCGGCAATTTTTTTTTAGGAACCCCACCCCCAATGCATTGCATTTTTTCCTTAACATTCATTTAAAATTGGTTGTATAAAAAAAAGATACCTGCAAAACCCAGAAAAGGATCATGCAAAAAAAGAATGCAAATTTGACAGTATAATATGCAAGCCCAAAGCAGGCCCCAAAATGGAAATTTTTTGGGGGTTTTCCAAATGGACTGTGGCGGGGTTTCATAGAAATAACTTCGTGCTATTTTTTTGGGGGTACTAAGGGCGTAATTTATAGAAAAGAAAATTTTAAAAGAGGCAAAAACCTTTTTTTGGGTATAATCAAGAATGTCAAGATATGGGGGGCAGTATTCCAAACAGAATTTGATTTATAATACATAAGGGTATACAAATTAGAAGATGAGGAAAACCTTTTTCTTCTAAAAGAGGAATCCTAGTTTTTTGAGACCACTGTAGCTATACATATACATGACGCTTCGTTCAAATTGTAATAATTTTATTTTTCTCCCACTCTGTCTAATTGTAACTAAATAAAAATAAGATATTTTCAAATTAAAACAACTTCAAAAAAGTTTTCTTAAAATAATACACAATTAAGGGTAAAACATTTTATCTAGTCAGGTTTAAATTATTAATGATCGTTTTAAGTTCTTTTTAAGTGGTAGAATTTAACTTTAGTGGTAAGTTTTAGAGCTAAATAATTAAACTAGTTAGGGTAAGAATTTTCTTTAAACTGATAATTAAAAAGCAAATAATTACCATCCTTGTTGCAGCTTTTAAAGAGGTACAATTAATTATACTCTAAAATTATTTTTCAAAAAATAGAGTAATACTATTATACGTTTCGTACCAAGAAGAAAAACCTATAATTAGCTTTTAATTGGTTTAGAAATGTTTCACTTTTTTATTGACCATAGAATTATTTCATTTGTCTTTCCAAGCACAATTAAAGGTTGTTGACTGACTTTTTTTATTTTGGGACAGTCTACAAAGACCTTAGTACCAACGCATCGGCTTTCTTCAGGCAAGTAAGGGGCAGTTTATTAATACGGGACCCAAAGGAGTGGGGTTATTATAAGGGCAAACAGATCTTTGAATAAAATCAAGAATGTTAAGTGTTATGGAAGATGCTATTTACTTAATATTAAAATAGAAGGGCCTGATATTATATAATACATACAAAGTGAAGATGTAACAAGTTGTTACTTTCTAACTTTAATGAGAAATAAAAGGTTTTTGCAAGCTGCTTGGTTGGCACATTTCAAGATGCGAAACTCTTCTATGTTAAGTTTCATGCATCTTATTAGCCAAACCAGACAGGACAGAGAACTGAGCCAGAATCTTGGAGAGTAGTTTAAAAAAAAATGATTTGAGTAAAAACAACACACATACGACAAAATTAACATTTTCGTAATGGAACACCTTATTTCTTGGTTCAATTTTGAATCATTTTATTTCTTTTTGACACGTTTTAATAAAAATGAATTTGTATTCATTTTTATTAACAACAAATTCATTTAGCCCGTGTTTTAATTTTACCGGTATACCGGCTGTTTGTCAGAGGTGGTTCCTTCCTGAAACATTTTTATTTCTTAAGATTAAAAAAAAAAAAACTAAGATTTTGATATGTCAGTATTTGACATGAATATGCCTCGTTTGACCTATTCATCTATTTTGTATTACTTCCAGTTTGAGCGGAAATAAATGGTACTTCCATTAGATTTAAATGAGACTACCGATATATTTTCCATTTTGATGACATATTATATTTAAAAAAATACAATGACACCCTCATATGTAATTTTTTAATATCCCTGATTCAAGTTTTAGTTTTTTTTTAATCCCAATTTATAGTGCCTGACTATTGAATCTGTTAATTTTACCCAAAATACCGACTATGTGGTACCAAATTATTTGGGATATAATGCTATTTCAGGATATGCTAACGAACCATCTTTATTCCACCTAAAAAAAATAACTTATGATTATAAATAGGATTTGGCAAACTTTTAACCCTTTACAATATTTAACATTAACCATTTTAACAGGGTTAGGGCACACAAGATTGAAATAATGTTTAAAAAATATCATAACAAAATTTAAAAAAATGCGGTGTTGCCGTTTAAAATTTTATAGCAGTAGTCATTTTTGGTCAAACCGAAAGTGGATCGGTCAAATAATGCATATTTATGTCATACACCGACATACAAAATTTCATTCTTTTATCTTAGAAAATAAGAATGTACAGAGGACATCACCTCCAAAAAACACCCCTCTTATGAAAAATATTAATAACCGCCAGACTTTGACAGAATATTGTTTTTTGGATATTAGAATTTAAGATATTTATTGTGATGGTTTTCTTTTTAACTGAATTATAAAAAAAAGCTCATAAGTTGAACATGTATGTATGTAATATTATTGGAATGGAAAAATTTTCACATATCTAATAATCTATTGGGACTTCCAAAAAGAGACACATTTTTAAAGGTGTATGAATGTGTGTATGTATGTATGTATGTATGTATGTATGTATGTATGTGTGTATGTATGTATGTATGTATGCAAGGCTCCCTCCATCTTCCAAGCTGAAATCCATGCAATTGATATTTGCGCTTCTGAATGTGCCAAAAAGGCCTTCGAGGCGCAACCATATATTTACCGGGCAGGCAGGCTGCTTTGAAGGCATTGACTTCATGCTCTTTAACTCAAAGCTGGCCTGGGAATGCCGACAATCACTAAACCAACTGGACAAACACAACAGAGTTACTCTGGAGTGGGAACCAGGACATGAAGGAGTGGAGGGCAATGAAATTGCCGATCAACTCTCCAAGGAAGGAGCACAGAGACCATTCTATGGACCTGAGCCTTTCTGTGGCACCACTAGAGGCCACCTCTACGAGGAACTCAGGACATGGGAAAAAAGTCAAAAAGAGACTTACTGGAACAACATCCCAGGACAAAGGCAGGCGAAAAGATTTATTTCGCATTCACCTAAGTACACAAAGAAGCTACTGGAACTTCAAAAAATGAACTTAAACTGGTTACCGACTTCCTAACAGGACATGGCCCTGGAGGTTACACCTCAAAAAAATGGGAAAGACTGAGGATGAACAATGTCGGTTTTGTCACGAGGCAAACGAAACTGCGGAACACATTCTCTGTGAATGCAGAGAACTGACCCGACAACGGCTTAAATACCTCGAAGGGGTATATCCTACTCCTAGAGATATTATTCAGCTTGCACCGCGTAGTATCCTGAACTTTGCTAAAGGTATAGGAATTACTGGGCACTAAACAACGAAGGGTATTCAGAAAAGATCTCTTTAGGTCGAAGTGAAGGAGGGCTTCACTAGAGCCGAGCGACCCCGTTTATTACAATACAATACAAATGTATGTATGTATGTATGTATGTATGTATGTATGTATGTATGTATGTATGCATGTATGTTTGTATGTATGTATGTCTGTTTATCCACGAATTTCTCCAAAACTCCTAGTCGGATTTTGACCTTTCTTTTTTTATAGGCTTACATTTACTTCAACTAAGGGTATAGTAGAGATTTCATTAAAATCGGTTCAGTAGTTTTTATTATACGGGCCAATACGTAGGTGTAATGGTCTAGAGCAGTGATTCCCAAAGTGGTGAGGTGGACCCCCGTTGGTCCACAGGAGACTCGACGGGGGTCACGTTGGCGTGATAAAAATATGGGGTTACAAGTTGTAAGTAAGGGTTCACAAAAATATTTATCTAGTTTTAATAGTAAAGAACAGAAATGTTGACTTGCCTTTACCTATTAATGTAGGTAGATAATACACTACAAAAAATTAAGGAAACCGAAAAAAATTCACATTTTTCGGTGATTTTTGACAGTCAGTATTTTGGCGATAATACCACCATGCTTTATAAATCCATTTAATAAAATTAAAGTGGCAAATGTGGTATTACAAAAGGCACTACTCGAGATTATGACCAATAAGGAGCTGAAGGTGAAAATTTAAAAAACGTTTGATAGTGGTTTCCTCGTCATACCTTGTCGAAAAAAGTTTAAGAGTTGTAACAAACCTATTAAGAAAGAGAGCAGATTAAACATCACAAAACGGAGAGATTTGCGGTTATTCCTTACAAAACTAAAGCTAAATATTGATAATTTGCTGTCAACCTATCAAGTACATTCCTCCCAATAAAATTATGACTTTTTTTTTAAAATGTTGATTTGCATTGTTAAAGTTACGGTATGTTATTTGTAAACATATTATTTTAATGAATAGAATAGACTAGAGATAGTTATTTTACCACTCCGAATTTAGGGTTGAATCTTCACATTTTTTGACGAGTTTTTGGAATATGGTAGAAATGTGGCAGTAGGGGGATCCACCGAAACCAGTAAAATTTTTAAAGTGGTCTACGAGAAAAAGAAGTTTGGAGTCTCTGGTCTAGAGTTTTGATACGCGCTACGGGTGTAGTGTCAAAGGGAAAACTTCTCAAGACCCTGTACAAAGTCAACAAAATCGTTTAATATTTACAACAAACCTATTGGTACTTATTACAAAAAAATATTCTGGTTTTTAGTCAAAACTAAAAATTATAAAATAAAAAGATAATTTAAAAAAATTAAACCGACTTCAGGAAAATATAACTTAAAATTATGAAATAATATTTTTTATATATGCCCTAAACTAACCAACAAAACAAAATTAGAAGTAGGTACAAAATCAAGTTAGAGGTCAACATTTTTTGAGGATAGTGCCACTAAATCCTAAGAATACAAAACTTTATTAAATAAAAACGATAGTTTTGCTGGCGGCAACATTAATAGTAATTTACGTTACAAGGCCGGGAAATGGTCTATTATAGTACAAGTCTAGATGTTTACGGACAAGGCGACGGAGGAGCCGAGTCCGGAATTTCTAGACGAGTACTTTAATGACATTTCACGGCCGTGTATCGTACAACGTTTTATTTTATACTGTTTTATCTGTTTTTGATAATTAAATTGAAATGTAAATATTTAGATAATATGAAGATGTCAGTATTAATAAGGTAATTAGGGTAAACGTAGCTACAATAATATAAGCTGTTGATCTAGTTATCATTAAATTGGTTGCTTACAGTAACAAAATAGCTTGTTGATTGTCATTGTCCTGTCTTTTAGTTTAGCGTCCCTTTTATTAATAATAAGAATAAAATGGATGCGGGAATTTTTAAATATTTCAAATAATTCAAACTGCAGTATTAGAGATCGAACGCTGTAAGAACAACACCTATACGTCACGGTCTCATACGGCAAACTGATATAACGTGACATATCGGTGTTGTTCTAACAGCGTTCTATCTCTACCGTTAACATTTATAAGTAATTTTATTGTAACTTGCATAATAAAATTTGTTCAGAATTAATTCTGTGTTAGTAAAAATACTAAATTTCAGTTTCAGTCCGGTAAAGTTACTTTACCGGCCTAGTGATGTGATGTATAATTTCCGAGATTCAAACTGACAACGTAATGTATTATATTAAGGTACAGTATGAAATAAAAAATATTTAAGGTCCCTAATTTGTTTCGTACTTTTGATTTCATTTTTGTTGGTTGAGTAAGAGTACATATTAAAAATATTATTTTGTAATTTTGAGTTAATTTTTTTTGCAGTCGGTTTAATTTATTTAACTTACCTTTTAATTCGTTATTTAAATCGCAAATTTCTTGTATAACTTAAATGAATTCTGTTACTAAAACTTAACACGAAATCCTCTTTATTGAATAAAAACGAACTAGTACCTAAATGAGGTGACCCATCAAAAAATGTCAATTTAATGTGTTTTACTTTAAATTATTTTTTATGTGTTCGTCTGTATTCTGGGAAAAAAGATACACAAGATGGCTAATTAACTTTTTTTTTAATATGAAAAAAGCTATAAATGTGGCCCTGTTTAGTTGGATGACCATATCCACCTGTAGATAATTCCCTGAAAGTTATTAGTAGGTGTGAATAAAATATTGTAGAGGTCGAAATGCATAAAATAATTTTGCTTATAAAAAAAATCATATTTTGAAACTAATCCCATTGTTGACATTTCTTGCGACACTTTTATATTGTAAGTTACGTAATTATTTTTATTTCGGTCATGTTTATCTTCATATAAAAAAAATGACAATTAAACTAAAAAATTTATAAAAAAAGTTATGTGTTCAATTCTTTATTACTAGGGTCTTGTGGCCATCCATTTATTTGTAATCATAAAACATAAAATTTTTAGCTTATAATCACCCTTAAACTAAAAGGATCATCCCCTTGTTATCAACTTCCTACTCCCTTATAGGTATCAAGCTGTGATATCCCATGTAACAAAATGCCTCGGGGGTTACACAGCTGAAAGAATGAGAATGGACGTCATGGCCTTAATTTTACCCCCTACTCTAATCACAGGTCATTTCACACAGAGCTTGGAAAGGTTTAGTATTTATTTTAGAGGTGCGGTATAATAAACTCCGCAGTGTGTTACAGAAAGCTCGTAGAAGGAGTAGTCTAATTAGTTTTATAGGTTTCTTACGGCCTCGTTTTGTCATTTTGCTAGGTATATGGTGATCAGGCACAAAGTAAAATAAAATAGCTTAAAAACTTGACACAGAATTAAATACTTGGTTACTTTTATTTAAATTAAAATACTTAGGTAGACTAGGGATAAAGTAAACAATAATTTCAAAACAGAAAATAGTATATTACATACCCAGGTGGAAAGTGTTTCATTTCTGTCGAGAGATGCGTTATACTATACTATACTTCTGAGACAGAATTGAAACTTTTTTAACCTATTATTTTAAATTGAAATTATGAAAATTGATCCGGTATAATTTTATTTTTAGGCTGCCGTGTTTCGCAATTTATATCGTTGTCATGGTAACGGGTTGTCAAAGTGTCAATACATACTGTTTAAAATGATGAGCGTGGACTGTATAATAATTTGATATAACTGTTTTGATTAATATTTTTAAATATACCCTGATTCTTGGGAAAATAAAAATGAGCGTAGTAAAATTGACTTACTTGCTGTCACTTCATGATCGGAAGATTCTTTCTTACAGTGCTGCCACCTCTAGGTAACTTGAACTTTTAATTACTGCCATCTTGCGGTAATCACAAATGTTTTATTTATTTAACTTAAAAATTCTTAACATAGCGGCCACCTTAAAAGCTTTTAGCTTTTAACGACACAAGGTTTATAATGATAACTGTAAACGATAAAATAGTTCATAACGATAACACTAAAACTACATAGAACTATTTTAAGTGTCTAAGCACTAAACTTATTTAGTATCTTGCTCGAAAATTTCGTCAATTGGCAAGATACAAATTTTAGTTATTGATCGTTTCACAATTGTCCCATTTGGTAGTTTTATTGATACTACTTGAATAAAATTGTCTGATCCAGGGTGAGTGTCCACTATTCGGCCTAAAGGCCATTTAAGCGGTGGAGTGTTATCCTCCTTTAATACAACTAGTATACCCGGTACTAAAACTTGTCGTTGAACAGATTTCCATTTCAATCTAACTTGCAAGTTTGAAATATACTCTTGGGACCATCGCTTCCAAAAATGCTGATACATTTGCTGGAGTCTCTGATAACGATTTAATCGGGATTCCTTGATTTCCATTAAGTTTGCTTGCTAATGAGTCCCCAATAATGAAATGGGAAGGGGTAAGTGCGGAAAAATCTAGGGGATCGCTGGATATTGGGGTAAGTGGTCTAGAGTTTAAACAAGCTTCAATTTGTACTAATAACGTATACATTTCTTCATATGTTAAGTAAGCTTTCGAAATGATACGCTTCATATGATATTTAGCCGATTTAATTGCCGCCTCCCAAAGACCGCCCATATGAGGTGAACGCGCGGGAATATTATGCCACTGAATTCTATCCTGACTTAAAAAGTTTATTATTTTTTCGTTAAAACTTTGGTCAGACAAGAGTTTGTAGACTTCTTGTAGTTCATTGGACGCACCGCGAAAATTTGTCCCATTGTCGGAATATATATCTGATGGTTTTCCCCGTCTCGAAATAAATCTTTTAAAGGCATTAAAAAACGCGTCGGTTGATAAATCGTGTACTAACTCTATATGCACAGCCCGAGTAGATAAACAAACAAATAAACAAATATAAGCTTTAGTCAATTTTGATCTTCTCAAAGAATTATTTTTGATAAAAATCGGACCAGCATAATCTACTGCACTTTTATAAAATGGGCGAACTACAGAAAAACGATCCCGAGGCAAATCGCCCATTAACTGTGTTAAAGGTTTAGGATTAGTCCTAAAACATTTTATACATTTTCTTACTATACGTTTTACTGCATTTCTACCTGACAGGGGCCAGTATTCTAAACGAATTATTGATAACAGAGTTTGAATACCTGCATGTAGATAGCGCATATGAGCATCTAATATTATTAATTCGGTAAAAGCATGTTTGGCAGGTAAAACTACTGGATGTCTTTGATCATAGCTAATGTTACAATGTTTTATTCTACCCCCAACCCTTATAAACAATTCGGAGTTCGATGACCATTTCCTAAGTTCAAATCCTCCTGATTTTAATATCGTTTCAATTTCATTTTTTAACTTAACGGCACTTTTTACAGAGTCGCATCCGGTTAAAAGATCGTCTACAAAAAAATCCTTTAAGATTATGTTGGAAGCTTCAGGATATTTTTCCCGATTTTCATATGCTAATTCATGTAAACACCTTATTGCTAGGAAGGCTGCCGAAGCCGTTCCATAAGTCACAGTGTTAAGTGTATAGATTTTGATAGGTTCATTACTATTTTCACGCCAAAATATTCTTTGAAGATTTCTATGATTAGGATGTACCAGTACCATGCGATACATTTTTGCAATGTCGGCTGAAAATACAATGGGATATGTTCGAAATCGAAGTATTATATCGAATAAATCTTCTTGAATTGTAGGTCCAACACGTAAACAATTGTTCAAAGAAATACCTGTATCTGTGATAGCACTCCCATCGAACACTACTCTAATTTTGGTGGTGCTGCTATCTTTTTTGTAAACAGCATGGTGGGGAAGATAAAATGCAAAATCATCATTTTCAATGTTTTTGTTTATTAAACTCATATGATTCATTTCTTTATATTCTTTCATGAAACCGGTATAATTTTCTTTGCATTCAGGGTCCCTTTCAAATTTTTTCTCAACTGTAGTAAAGCGCTTTAATGCTGTAGTTTTGGAATTACCCAGTTGATTTATAGATTCGTTTAAAGGTAATTTTACTATAAATCTACCATCATCTGCTCGAGTGGTAGTTTCCTTGAAATGTGATTCACAATATTGTTCATCTAGAGAGAGATGTTTTTTGACTTGAACTTCTTCGAGTTCCCAAAATTTGGTTAATTGTTGATTTAAAGATAGATTACAAATATTATTTTTAACAATTTTAGTTTTACTAAAATTATAAACACCAGTCAAGATCCAACCAAGTTTTGTTTGTTGCAGTGTTGGTTTCTCATATCCTAAATTCAATTTTTCGTTAAGAATAAGGTCGTAAAAAATTGATGCACCTATAAGCATGTCAATTTCGCTAGGAATATTGAAATTTGGATCTGCAAGTTGAATATGATCTGGAATTTTTAAATTATTTAAACTTAAATGTGAATTTGGTATTTTATCTGTAATTTGAGGAATAATTAAAAAATTTAAGTTACACGTAAATTGACTACAAGTAGATTTGATTGTTGAGCATGTTCTTTTGAAAACATTTGTGGCTTCTTTCCCTACACAAGAAATTAAAAGATTAGTATTCGTTTGACTCAATTTTAATTTATTAGCTAATGATTCTGTAATAAAATTACTTTGACTACCCGAGTCTAATAGAGCACGACACAAATGTAAGTGACCCAATTTATCTTTTATATACACTGTAGCAGTTGATAAAAGTACTAGACCCTCATCAACTTTAAAATGTTTTGAAACAGAAGACAAGTTAAGTGATGCTTGTACTTCTGGATTTGCCCTTAATTCATTATTGATGTCTTGTTGCTTTTCACCCTGTTCATTTTTCTGACTACAACAATGACAGTTTGTCTTATTAGTGTTTTGTTGTGGCGTATGAGGATGAAGAAGTGTATTGTGTTTTAAATTACACTTTGAACATGTTCTGTTCGAAGTACATTGTTGAATTAAATGATTTTGTTTTAAACAATTGGCACATAGTTTAAGCTTTTTAATTTCTTTATACTTTTCTTCAATAGTGAGATTTAAAAATGCTTGACAATGATATATAGCGTGTGATTGTTTACAATAATAACAAGAAAATGTATTTTTATTCTGTTCAGTGCCTGCATAGGCTTGTGATTTAAAATGTGGTTTAGGTTTAGAAATAGCTAAAGTTGTTTTTTGGTTATCAAGAGATTCTAAAAGCATACACTTTTGTTTTAAAAAATTAGTGAGTTCATCAAGAGTTGGTATGTTATTTGAGGTTAGTTTCGATTCCCACTCTCTTTTTGTAGAACTATCAAGTTTTGAAGTAATAAGAAAAATTATTAATGTGTCCCAGTTATCTGTGGGTTCCCCAAGGGATTTTAAAGCTCTGATATTTTTTAAGAAAGTATCAAGTAAATTTCTTAATGCGTTGTGTGATTCTTTGTTTATCGATGGTGTATCGAATAAAGTTTTTACATAATTGTAAACAATTAATCGTTTATTTTGGTAGCGTTCTTCTAAAAGTTTCCAAGCAATCATATAATTATTATTTGTTATGTCTAAAGAATCAATAACTTTTGCAGCCTCATCCCGTAGGCATGATCTGAGATAATGAAATTTTTGAATTAGATCCAATGATGAATTATTGTGAACTAATGAAGTAAAAGTGTCTTTAAAATGTAACCAATGCTCATATCCACCACTGAAAATAGGAAAATTGATAGGTTGAAGTTTAATAGCATTATTCGAAATTTGATGGCTGCTCGCGTTCTGAGCAGGTACTTGTGGATTTGCATCACAAATAATGCCTTTTGCCTTTGATATTGTTTTAAAAAATAACTCTTCAATATCTGTTCTATTGTCCTCTTCGTCTTGATCGAGAACTTCAATTTCCGATTGTACCGTATCAAATTCTTTGAAACTTTCTTCCGTTTTTTCTAATCGTGTTTTTATGCTATTAATATCGTTATAGTTTAAAGGATTTGCAAGATGATTAAAGAAACGCGTAGCTACACCTTGTAACTGACCACGTCTTATTTTTAGTTTCTTAAGCTGAGTTGCTATGTCAGTCATTTTGACCAATTTCTCTTAATATAAAATGTTTATTATAGTTTTGCCCTATTCTGATCAATTCGTAAGGCAAAAATAAATTATTTTTTATTATTAAAATGAAAATAATTTTGGCAAAATATCTGTTCTTGATATCATACACTTACACTGGTGTATTAATTTCCCGTAAGTGGCAAAATATCCGTGCGCACACCCTTACACTGCCGGCGGAATCTCTGTCGGGGTCGGGTAGGCAACTAAAAATACAAATCAACTGTGATGTGTTGCGCCTATGATTGCGCGCTTGTATCAGAGAATGATAACAAATTATGATTGGTTAATTTTAAATTAAGCGCCACAATAAGGTAACGTGACTTAAAAATGGACGCTATAACTAAATTATGCAATATGATTGTTTTAACTAATTATTCAATAAATTGCTTACACGAAGTGCTAAAAACAATAAATTGAAGCATGTTTGATAAAAAGGTAAAAAAGGAATGGTAAAATGGAACAAACTTACAGTGATTCTTCTGTTGCTTGCTTCTTTCGAAATTGATCGGTCACCATTAGATGTTCTTCTAACGCGAACCGACCGCCCGGTAAACCGCACAATGTTATTGCTTTTTCGGCACAAATCCGGGTGAAGGATCAAAATAATATGTTTAGAATGATGAGCGTGGACTGTATAATAATTTGATATAACTGTTTTGATTAATATTTTTAAATATACCCTGATTCTTGGGAAAATAAAAATGAGCGTAGTAAAATTGACTTACTTGCTGTCACTTCATGATCGGAAGATTCTTTCTTACAGTGCTGCCACCTCTAGGTAACTTGAACTTTTAATTACTGCCATCTTGCGGTAATCACAAATGTTTTATTTATTTAACTTAAAAATTCTTAACACATACAGTGTAAGATAGACGCTTTAAATTTGAATAGTAATTTGTTTTAATTTCGCAAATCCAAAAAAAAATCCGATGAAATTTGAGTTTGCTGCTACTCCACCAGAAATTCGAAATATAATACACAGATAACATGGTTTCAACTGACCACGATTCTTCGTCATGTAAAAAGTAGGCTGTTAATATTTTAAAATTGGAAATCGTCTTTAAGAAAGGTAATAATAAAATCTTAATATTACATAAAAGTACGTAAGAACATACGAACAAGCGAATTTACTGTTCTTTTTAAAAAAATGTATATTTAATGAAATTCCTAGCTTAGCCTTAAGATACTATGACAGAATGTGAAAAAAGTGTAAGTCTCAAAAGAATCCTTAAATTATTTATTAAAAAAAATATTTATAGTTTCTTGTTAAAACATTATTAAAAAGTAAATAACAATGTTTCAGAAACCAACAATGCTCCAGAAACCATGTGTCCTTGACCACAGGCTACTCTTTCGTGACACAAAGCGGTAAAATTTTAAAAGGCATGATTAAAATTAGTTATTTTTCAAACAGTAATTTTTCCTGCTCGATCCACTGTGCAATAGACATCTATGGCTTTAATATTCAAAGATCACAAGGCTAATTGTACGACTTTAAATTTTTAAAACAAACATAGGCTAATAGGCCGGCGAATTAAGTTTGCCTCCGCTATTCTCCGTTGAAAAGGCTGCATACAGCAACATTGCTGTTCATCCACCACTCAAACAACCCTCTGATTCGGTCAGTCTCAAGAAGTTAGGTGGTAAGTGCGTTGTCACCAGTCTCAATATTGGCCAATATTAATATCGAAAAATAATTGTACTCTATATATATATATATATATATATATATATATATATATATATATATATATATATATATATATATATATATATATATATATATATATAATATATATAGTAGACTCCGCAAGTAAACTCAAAAAGTTTTGTACTAGTTCGTTTTATCGAAATGTTCACATTATGGAGATTATATTTAAAAAAAATTAAGATCCAAGAAAAATTACGTTAACGTATTTAACTGAAAAGAGGCTTGCATTAGTTTGTGTGACCCTGTGGCATTTGTGCACCCCAAATGAGTTATTCTTTGTTAAGCTATTTTTAGACCAGGCGTCGTTTTTTCAAAAATTTCAACATAATTTTATCGGGCAACAGCTTCCAATATAATCTCATCTGCGTTATGGATTTGATGTTCAGTTAGACTAAGCTGATGAAAGGTATTTCTCAAGTCTCCGATAAAGGAATTTACAAGTTTGAGTTGCAAAGGCAACTTTTTTCCTGCAATTTAAAACAATCTTACACCATAGCGCCATTATTATTTTGAAACCACCCATCGCTTGCATTACATTATTTAATTTCCTTTTAACTTTTGTAAGTCTAAAGCCTTGTGTTAAAGCATATCACCTGTGTTTGGCAAATTCCTTTCACGATGTTTGGTAAACACATGACAGCAACTTTCCATTTTCGGAATTTTCGCACGTTTTAATGTGCACTTTTATTTTTCTTAGGACTTAAACTCTCTAAATGTATATATATATATATATATATATATATATATATATATATATATATATATATATATATATATATATATATATATATATATATATATATATATATATATATATATATATATATATATATATATATATATATATATATTACTTACTTAAAGGCATTTTAGCCATTTTCTCTAATCACAGAAGACTACACAGACACCAAAGTCAGTTCTGCAGACATTCCTTTCTATTAAAAAAAATAAATTCTTTTAAAACTCGCCAATCATTAAAATCATTAAAAAACTTTAAAAAAAGACAGGAGCAAGCGGTACACGGCAAGAGACGAGTAAGCTTTTCTTCTTGTTACGTCAAATTCGAAAGTTGTTCGGCTAAGCCCAAAACCCGAAAGTATTTTGAGTTCAACACCTTTTGTCTGCTTGCATTTATCAATTTTTTCCTTTTTTTCTAATTTCCAACCAACAGTTCGAAATGTATAAAATTTGCACAGTTACTATTTCTGCCAGTATTCTTACATTCAACTACACAACAACTTTTATACACCATTTTTAATATTTTTATCTAATTATTTACATTTAAATCAAGCATGATTTAACGAAAATTTGACCACAGAGACCGCTGCAATCGATTCAGCTGTCCCTACCATACACCCCGCTCCCTGCCAATATTAAGTATTAAGGTCAGTAAGTGTTCCTTCCTTACTTCTTGAGGATGTATTTGGAGATCGAGATGCAGTCGAGATCTCCAAAACAATCGAAACCAGTAAGAACTTACTGACAGTAAGGCTTATGCTATTCTTTGCTCGCTTAAAATATAGGGTTGATTAGGAATATAAAAATAGAGCAAAATATATAAATAGGTATATCAAACACCTTAATTAAATACCTAGCTGGTATAGTGAGTTTCTATGACAAGAAATTTATTATTTGTCATTAGGATCACATTTGTCACAGGTTCGTCAACTTTAGCTGGAGAATGCTTGAGAGGCAGGATGTTCTGCTATTATTTCCGGGAAGTTCAGACAAAGGTATCATTTTGAATAAAATTTGATTTATCAATAGGTCCGTATTTCTATGTATGATGCTTACAAATTACTGATCGGTAAGTGATTACTTACCGATTATGAGCCGGTACTTACCGATCAAAAATGTGTAAACATCACTTGCAGATGACATAATCTAACAGTAAAGTTGCAATATTTCCCGAGCGTGCAAAAAAATCAGTAACTTCAATATTACACAAACGGTTATCAATCATAATAATAAAATTGTTTTTATTTTTTTTTTGTAGACACTGCAATTTTTCCAAACCAGAAATTAATTAGCATTACCTATATTACCTATAGCATTACAGTATATTAAAAATTTAACTAACTGGTTCTGGCTTTCTAGTTAAATTACTAATTTTTATTATTTCCTTGTTTCAGGTAAAACATCATATCAATTAGAAGACCCCGAGGGTACAAAGGCTACACCCACAATAAGTACACAAATTATTTTAATATTGTACAATTATTGCAAAATAAAAAAAGGATAACACGATGATAATGTATTATAATGTGAAAAGTAAATAGTTACAATGTAAAAAGCAAGCACGTTATGCGGCTAAAGAATATAAAGTAATTTTATGATGAACACAGCGTGTCTCCCTAAGCACCCATTATGCTCATTTAAATACACGAAAAAGCTATCTTATTATGGCATTATTATTTTTTGAACATGTAATCTGATTTTATCAGGACTTATGTTTCTGACTGACCGCACGCAACATGATACATAATGTCATATAATAGAAAATATTTAAATTTCCCCCTACGATTGTTATGGTATACGATAATACAGATTCCAGGTGCTGTTTTTCTTACTGTTGGAAAGTTAGATAAAATATTCATAAATTATTTCTAGAATTAGTTTACTTGCACAGTGCAGGCACAGGGCAGGTTTAGTATATCCGGTAATATTGGATATTAAAGAACAAATGAAAGAAAATGTAAAAGATACGAAAAAATGTCAATTTCAATAAACTTTTTTGCTTGTTTGGAAAATACAATTCACAGTAAGAAAATTACACTGCACTGTACATTTAAATCCGGACTACGTGCGGGCCACGGTAAAACCCTGGTACGCTGCTCTTGCTGAAGGATGAAATTTTTGTCCAGAAATCGATTCAGTACAGAAGACAGCATGATATTCTGTAGTAGATCTATATATACCTCCGCATTGAACCTTTCTTCATTTGAAAATCGTCCACCACTTCTGTCCTTTTGAGTATATTTTTTATAAAAAGGTATTCCTTGAGGACTGTGTGCCTTAAGTATCCAATTGTAGCACGACTGAAATACTTTTTCATCAGTGAATATTATATTTTCCTAAAAAATCGGAGGTTCCAAGTAAAATTGTAGAGCAAATCCAATGCGTTGTTCTTTATTTGCATTTGTTAAAAATGGTTTTAAGCGGCGCAATTCGGATATTTGCCGTATTTTTTGCCGTGCCGTTCTAACCGATGTTGGGAAATTGCTTTCCGTTTTTGCTGTAACTACAGATTTAAATAGTTGGTTTCGCAAAACATTTACTAAATTATTGTCTTGTTCTTGGTTCCATAGTTTGGGGGGACCACTTTCAGCTCTTCTCTCAAAGGAGTGTGTTTCCTGCAAGGAAGTTTAAAGGTGTATGAAGCCCAATACTGTAAAACAAAATTGTCCAGGCGTGGAGGGGAATCGGGGTTGGCCCCCGGGTTTGCGAATGAAAAGTAGGTCAGATCCGGACTTCCATAAGTCTTTTTTTACTATCTTTTAAAAGTTGACATCATCAAAAGTCAAACAAACCCCTTCACTGTTTTTTTTTTTTTTTTTAAATTTTAAAATTGTTGGTTATTAAACGATACTACCATAGAATATTTAAAATTTTTTTGTAATATTCGATTTTATATCATCTGATATAATATGGAAAGATTAGATGGCGACACTTTACAGCCTTCTATTTAAATGGTCGATATTTTTGGGATTTTGTATTTTTACCAAAATCTTAGTAAATAAATAAAAACACGTTTTTTAAAATAAATTTCAAACATTGTATGATAGTTTTTTACTTATCACCAATTTGTGAAAAACAAAAGGCAAATAATGAAAAATGAGTTTAATTTTATCCAAAAAGATTGTGGTTGTACATTAAAAAGTGAAAATTTTAAAACCTTTTTAAAAAGGGATAACTTTTCACTAAAAAAAAAACATTTATGAGACCGAATAACAGTATTAAAATGTTTAGAAACCCTTTTTGTACCTAGGTATCCATTGTAACAGTAACCGTTAAATATTATTTGTCTACAGTATGCCCAGCTTAAAAGTTGATAATTAAGTTTAAGAAACCAAAAAATCTAATTTCTTTTTAAACGGGTTAGAAAAAGCAAAAAGAAACTTTAACATAAAATTTCTTTTTAATTCAACTAGAAAACCTGTATAAATTAAAATTTTCCTGGTTCACCGTAATTAAAAATTTTTTGATCCCTTTAAAAGAATGTACTAAATTATTAAATGAAAAAAAAAGTACCTAAAATGTAAACCTGTTTTCTTTTAATAATCCACAGAAATACACAAACATTGTGGAAATCATCTAAAAGATAGTTAAGATTGCCTTACTTTTCACTGCTATGTCCTATGAAATTTTTTTTATAATTCAAAATTGATATATTATTATTTATTCGGTTACCTAACGTTACGTCTCATAAGAAGCACCAATTTTAAATATAAAAATACTTACCTAAAGTAAAAAATACGGATGTTACCCTTAGATTTGCAAGACAAAACCATACAACCTCCAGTCATTTTGTTACGATATAAGAAGAAACAATAAACACAAAATTATAGTCACAATTTAATAAACACTAATCATTAAAATGGGAAGGGTTTTTTAACAACTTCTGCAACCACAAAATATAATCACACAAAGCAAAACAATCGAAATAATACGGCTCCCATAAATATAATGTGTTGCCCAACTACACCCGGTTTATCAATGTGTAAGTGGCCCACATTAAATTTATTTCGTGGAATTTCGTTATTGCAAAAATCGGCGGGGCCAACTCGAAGTTATTTTCATACTGGGCTGGACATTTTTGATCGAATGGGCCATAGCATTGGGCTTCCATACACCTTTAAACTTCCTTGGTTTCCTGCCATTTTTTTAAACAAAATGAATAGTACTCTTTGGGATGTTAAGCTCCTTCGCCACATCCCTTGGCAGCAGAGAGGTTGCTCAATATAATGAATAATTAATACTTTTTGATCCAAGGTTAAGTTTAGCATTTAAAAAAATATTTTTAGACAATGACAACAAACCCCTGTTTCTTTATTAAGTTTTTCAACAGGTATTTTTAACAGGTTATTCAGTAGAATGTGGCATAAGCCTATTTTACGACAGGAAAAAAGAATTGCCCAATATTTAATGGCCCTTACTGTACCTAGTAGGTGGTATAGGTGTTTTTCCTAAATTCTTTAGTTTTATTCAGTTTGTTTGCTTAGTTGGGTACGCAAATTCTAATTTTTTTGTTAATAAAAATGCCGGGACGTGAAATTGCTGTGTTTAAAAGGGCAAGAATTATTGCCCTTTGGAATTAATTTTTCAAAACACCATATTATTATATCGGTTTTTTGGGGGTTCCATAATTTCTGTTGGTCGCATTATCAAAAAAAGGAGATCCGGGAAATGTAAAACAAAAGCCTGAAGATGACATTCAAGCTTTTTACTTTTGTACTGCAGGGGAGGGGGGTATCTGACCAATTTACCCGCCGAAATCGAAATGCCATGGACCCTTCATCAGAGCTCATTTCAAAGTACGTTTCGCCGTGTAATTTCTATCTCCACAATTCTCAGACGGCTGCATGCAGACACCGTGCTGCCCGCTACCGTGGGCTTGAATAGGGGGAATGGCTTTAGGTCAATGGTAATGGGTCCTTTTGTCTGATAAAACCAGATTTGGCTAGTTAGTGATAACAACCATCAAAGAAGCGTGGAGGAAGCTAGGGAGTCAGCAGCGACTTTTTTCCTCGCGAAGTCGTTCTATATCAAGGGGAATCAAAAAGTTTTTTTTGGGGGGGTATAATGTACAACCGCCGTCCCCATTAATTCGCATACAACAAATTTGACGAGTAAAATATACATTCAAAACGTTTAGGCTCATTTTTATCCTCTACGCAATGAAATAGGATTAAACTTCGCCTTTATGGATGACAATGCCAGGCCACATCGGGCAGAAGAGTTCAGGAGAAGATACATAAAATAAACATTTTACATTTTTTTAAATGCGAGGAAAGCCACAAATATGGCCTTGTTTAGTCCTCGTTAGATAACCCTGTACGAATATGACACATTTAATGCTAATTATAAAACACAGCCCTAAGCTGTTAGCTTACTACAATACCGTCGGTTGTGTGTCAGATTAATTCTGTTTTTCTATTACTGTTATATAATTCATATAACATATTCCTATGTTAAACGTTATTTATTATTAAAAAAATACTTTTGTGTCAAAAAAATCAACTAGTAATAAAATAAAACATACATTGCCTAGCAAAAAATAAAATTTTCTTTCCTTCATTGTAGGGTCTGAAAATCCCGGAAAAGTTATATGGAGCTACGGTGTTTGTCGTCAAATAAAACTGAATTTATCCTATATTGAATTCAAAAAGAAAAATCGTCAAAGACCAGATGTGACGGTAATTGTTTGGCAAAAAAGGAAAAAGCTAAAAAATAATATAATTAATACCCAAACTTATGTTAGAAAACTTATGTAAGGAGCATTTCAGAAAAATAATCCTAATGATTTGTTTCAGTTAAAATCTAAAAAATGGATTGCAGCATAACTTGCTCCATTTCGTCTTTCTTAGAAAGAGGAAAGCTCTTTGTTGATGCCAATAATCAGAACATTCCATAACCTCTCTCTCTAGACCAGTCTTTCCCAAAGTGGGCGATAACGCCCCCTTTGGAAAAATTGAGGGCGCTGATGTGATTTAAGGGGGCGATGGGTGATTTGTAACTTCAGCTACTTTATATTTTTAAATTCACTGAAATTAAAATCCTCCTACTACACAACATCCATTTAAAAGTTCATATTTGTATCCAATTTTATTGCATAAATAAATTGAAAATATATTAAATATTTAGTATTTTTAATGCGTTCACAACGCTAATTATATCTTAAGATATTTGGTAATAGGTATTAAACACTAAAAAATATTTGTGTCTTCAAGTGTAAGATTTATTTGTGCAATCCTGTATTATAGTACGTCAACGTTCGTGCGGTTCGTGTTTGCAAAGTGCATTGGCGGGGATGGACAAATCCCAAATACACAGCCGCGTAAAGTTGAATTATTATTGCTCAATGTTGATTATTGTTAATTTTAAAATAAAAAGATACTTTAATATGTAAAAGTTGTAATGTAAAGTTGCATTATTATTGGCTCTGTCTGTAAGAAAAGTCTCATAGTCTCATAGAATATGGTTTAATTAAACTCCAGGCGACTTATATGTTATTAAGATTTTAAGGTAAAAAAGAAATGGGGGCGCTATAAAATAACTGGATTTTTAAAGTGGGCGTTAGACGTATTTCGTCTTAGTTTGGAACATCTGCTCTAGACCACCGGCAATAATATTACCAAAAATTTTCCAATTTTGTTAGTCAACACATCTGAATCATTAGAAGCGATATGCCTTGGATAAAACCAATTTCTGTTTGAGATACTAACTATCTGGACAGAATATGTAAAATGGTCATCATCCGACAACGCCATTACGTGTGATATTTAAAAAGGAGTACCGGATTTACATTAGGGGCAGTCGGGGCTAATGCCCAGAACGGCAAATTTTCTGGGGCGGCGAAGTTGCTTTAAAAAGTGCATTTGTGTTAAAATCATCTTCATATTATATAAAATAAAATAACTTTTTAATTAGTACTGCTAGTTAAAAAGTAATAGAAAATAAAGTAATAATTCTAAAAAATAGGAAAAATTATCAGATATCGTGTTTCAGTATAAGACGGTTAAATTTTATTTATTTTTTTATTCAATTTAAATCTATACGGTTTAACAAAAAAAATAGTTATACGGGTGCAACTTCCCGCTAATTTCAAATTTACAAAAAATCACGGTATTTTTCTAGTGACATGAGAAAACCTCCTGAATTTTTGAATGATGTCAAGTGGTCCAAAAAAGAAGAAAATCCCCAAAAATTTATCGATATAATAATTTTTGGACAGTCTTGGGGGAGCATCCATGCTTTTCATTTTCACCTATAATCTTCCTAGAGAATGAAATATTGCCGGAAATTTTTTGATTACATGAATTTTTTGAAAATTCACAAGTCCCTGCAATTAATTCAAGCACGTGTGGGATTCGGTAAAAAATTTTATGCCGGAATTATATTTAAAAAGAACACATTAAGTAAATATTTATTTGGACGTTATCCACAAATAAATAGAAGGCTGTGTGTAATTCGAGTTTTGACGTTTTTGTTATTTTGAACTGTCACTAACACTGTGTGGGTTTTTTTATTTTGAAAAGGAATGTTGAGATTTGGAAAGGAAACTACAGAGTTAATTAGAAAAATATTATAGAATTGTTAGTAAATAAAAAAATTGTCAATATTATTTTAATATTATTTGTCTAATTATTTGATAGCTTTTAAAAAGCCAGGAAATTTTCACTTTATTAATTTTTTACGTCTACATGCTCATGTAGATTAAAAATTTTCACGAAAATTTTCTGATGATAAAGCCTTCTGGATTTCCGCAGTATTTTTAAAGGTGAAATGTGGTCCAAATTTCAAGAAAGACCCCAAAAATATCAATATAATGATCCGGGGTGAGTCTTGGGGGGGGGGCGTCCGATACTTTTAATATTCACGAGGAACTTCCTGGATTTAAGACCCCTGAATTTTCCCAGAATTTTTGAAACTTGTGAAGGGGTTCAAATATAAAAAAACACACTTTTTTAAACATTTTCGACAACGATATTTCTCGAACGAATCAACAAATTTTGACTTGTTTGAGAGCGGTCGATGCTTTGTTTTGAGGTTAAGAGCTGATTAGTTTTTGGAATCGGTTGTTACACCCGTTAAAAGTTATTTTTAAAAAATATACTTTTAAAATTGTATTTTTGGAATTTTCTAAAATCTACCGGTTGAAATCGTTTCAAATAGTATGGAAAATCTAAGTTTGGTGAAGCCCCTTTTGATACAAATGTCTAAAGTGAGGTAATTTAGTACCCTTAAATTGAGGCAAAAATCTAAGCTACTAACACATTCAAAGCGACATCGGAAACACAGACACAGGAAAAGTGTGAGGTTTTTTTAACATTACTATAAAATTTCTTCGATACGTCGATAAAGAAGTTTCACTTCAAAAATTGTATATCAAAACTATAATTTTATGTAAATGATAGGGCGTCATTTTCTTGAGTGCCAAGGGGCGGTGCTAGGTTCTTCAGTCCCCGGATGATAAAAACAAATTTTTTCTGCACATTAGCGTGTCAAAAAAGCTTTGTGGCTTCTGAAGTACAGGGTTTTCCCGTATAATTGCTCACCCCTTTAAAATCTTTATTTTTATAGATAGAAAAAATAGTTTTATATGAAAGTTGCGGGGTTTTTTATGAAGATTTTCATGGGGTGGGTAGAAAAAAAATAATGATGGAAAATTAAAAAAATCACTATTAACTTCATTATTTTAAATGGAATACCCTTAAAATGATTGAAAATTAAAATTTTTTTTAATCTTCCCCTTTTCAAATATATATAACTTATTTTTGGGGAAAACCCCTTTTAAATTATTTGAATTTAAAATCTGTTCTTAAAAACCTGTTAGCCATAAACAACCCAAAGTTTGGCAAAGTTAAAAAATTTTTTCCCATGGTTCGTCTTGGAAACCAAACAAAAATTAACTTCTGTCAAAACTTTTATATTTTACTTAGCTGTAAAATTGTATCCAGGGGGTAATAAAACAGATTTTAAAAAATAACTTGCAACTCCCGGGCTTTTTAAATATATATATATATATATATATATATATATATATATATATATATATATATATATATATATATATATATATATATATATATATATATATATATATATATATATATATATATATATATATATATATATATATATATTATATATATATATATATATATATATATATATATATATATATATATATATATATATATATATATATATATATATATATATATATATAACAAGTCCTAAAATCTTGAGGGTTCGGTCTGTGAGGGCTTTAAATGGACAAAAAAAACTCTTTTACTCCCCAAACTTTCTGGAATGTTTATTCCCTTTTTCTTAGGCTACAATAGAAGTACAAGATCTTAGTGAAATAAAGTAAAACCATTTTTTTAAATTTACCTTGTGTGCAAAGTAAGTTAAATGTTAACAAAACCCAACATCCTGTATGGAACTTTTGAGCTAGTGTTTTGCACGCACAATTAACATTATTTAGAGACTAATTATTATTTTTTTTCATAAAAATAAAAATAAAGGATTATTATACCACGCGTGGAGATTTTTAACTGACCTATGCGAAGTTACTTTTTTGATGTTAAACGTTTTCTCCGGTTTTGGAAAAAAGAAATTCCATTGGAAGTTCGTTACTTATCTACAGAGGTAGGTGTGAAACGGAGAATGCGGTTTTTTTTGTGAAAAACCTTTGTCAGAAAACCCTTTTGTTTTCTCCCCAAAGGTTGACTGTGTTTTAAAAAGAAACCTGTAGTTGTCGGTACGATATATCTAAATTAAAATTTTTAAAGGGAATCTGTGGAAATTGAACAACCCCTTAATTGTCATCAAGGACTTTTTTTGAATAAAAGGACTAGATGGCGAATATTTGCGGCTTTAAGCCACATCCAATGCCACGTTAGATGGGCTGAAAGTCGCAAGTCCTTTTTTTTTTGAAATTGTTTGACCGAAATTGCTCTGTTGAGATAATTTGAACCCTTATAAAATCTGATTAAAAAAGACCTTTTGGGGAAAAAAAACCAGGCACTAGTGTGTCTTGATTTTATTGAGTCGACTGCCTGTACTAGCAGTGGGCTCACTCAAGAACCTTTTTTTTTAAGATATTGGTTCATATTGTTAGGTATTAAATAGATTAAATTTAAGAAATGGTCAGGAACCTCCACTGGGTGTTACATGATTGACAGGTTAAGACTAAATTTACAGATTTTATTGGTAAAAACAAGCAAGCAAACAAGCAAAGAAAAGCAGAAAGGGGAATAATTTTTTTTTGCTTTTTATAAACACACTTTTGCTGTGACCCCCGCTGCATCACCATCACATTGTGATGGGAAACCCTTTTTAAAAAAGTGGGGGCGGTGAGTCTCTCAAAGCTTTAATCAAAAAACAAGTTGATTCATATCATTCAGAGTCATTAAACCCTTTTTTTTTTTGCTTGTCAATTTGTCCTAGTTTATTGAGACTGCTCAAAGAAATGCTTAAAGTGATTTTCTTTTTTGATTGTCTTTTTGTTTTGGTATTAATCTGAAGTGTTTGTTGATATAATATTGGAGTTCTGGTTTGTTTAAGTGGATAAAATATGAGAGTAGATAGCACTGAGTTCAGTGGTATCTTTTTTTTTTTTTATCACCTCAGGTTCCCAAAATGTATTTCATTTATTTCCAAAAAAGCCTTTTTTTGGTATTATTTGCTATAAATGTTGTTGTGTTGGCGAAATCTGGAAAATGTTGTACTATATGTATATGTTTCTTCTATTGTGCCTAAGAAGGAATTCATAAAGATAAGATAAAGATAAAGATAATTTTATTCATGTCAAATATACAATTAAAAGTATTTACATTCGTCAACAAACAAAGTACATAAATGTTGTATAAAACATATCACAGTAAATCTTAAACAATTAGAACAATTACTATCACAGTCATAGGGGGAGGTACAATTTTTTTTTTGTAGTTTAAAATCAAAATAAAA
The DNA here is from genome assembly GCA_019359885.1 of Listronotus oregonensis. Classification (NCBI taxonomy): domain Eukaryota; kingdom Metazoa; phylum Arthropoda; class Insecta; order Coleoptera; family Curculionidae; genus Listronotus; species Listronotus oregonensis. The sequence continues at coordinate 16,712 of JAHBCN010007558.1, read as the reverse complement.
TGTCTATCTCACCCCCAAAAACATTAAATCCAAAATTTTAACAAAGGGTCAATTTATGTAATTAAATAAAATAAAACAGAATACATTAACAAACTAAATTTGAAAAATATTACCCTCTCGTTTTAAAGTTTGCAGTTAAGAACTCATTATGAAAAAAGCCCTTCTTAACAAAAGACTTCTTTCTGTAGCTCTTCTTGGTAAATCCTTTCTTATATTGCTGGGCAATTTATTAAAATTTTATAGCCAAGTAGCCAGGACCATCCTGACACCTCGTTAAACGATGGTATGCAGGGACAAGATCTGTTTCGAGTATCGCTGTGGACTCCACTGTGCACTCTGTAAAGTACCCTCATTGCACTTTATTGGAGAAGATTTTCGAATATGTACACTGATGGTAATGTTAGTATACCCAGACGCAGAAAGCGTCTCGACAATCCTCTCTAAATCCTAAGCCACATATTTACTCTTATAGCCTTTCTCTGTAATCCCAACACTCTGGCAGCGGGAATGCTGCCAACAATGCATATGTCATAACAGAATTGAACAGAGCAAGTGCTATTTTCAAAGGGAGTTGTTCAATACACCGGGACAAATTTCGCAGCCCAAACAAGCCACTCCTGAGCCGACTTGACACATAATCTATGTGGGCATCCATTTAGCTTGGGATCCAGTATGACTCCTAAATTTAAAAACGGGACAACTGTCATTTTCATTTCCAACCCCCTCAAAGCAAAATAATTTTGTTTTGAGTGGTTTCAACCTTTGGCACTGAACTGATAGTGAATTGTTAATTTTCCGATCATCATTTGTTTTTTTCTATCTATAAAAATAAAGGTTTTAAAGGGGTGCGCAATTATACGGGAAAACCCTGTACGCGTTTACTTTTTAAAGCCCAAAACGTGCTCTACAATATAACTCGTGTAAAATAATTTGCAAAGAGTATTTGCAACATTCAAAAAGGCCTTTTAGGTACTCGCAAGAAAACTTGACGCAATAAGACCGCTTTGATCCTGGTCCCAGGGTACAGAGACTGAGTGTGCTCAGCCCTATTGGCCCTTAACTTATAGATCGCCTGAAACAGAAAAAAGAAAAACCCCACAAAAATCTACAAGTCTACCACCGTTTCTTTATCTAATGATTATAACTTTAATGCATTTATTGTATAAACATACCATTCAGCGAGAAGTACATGTCTCCGACAGCTCATCGATTTGCAACTTTATTGTCGAATTATGGTTAGTCACATAGCGAACGGCTTTTCTTTAATAGAAACAAGAATGCTAAAGGTTGTGGAGAAAACTATTTTCCAATGAGGGAATGGCTTGGCAAGAAATTTAAGTTAATAATATTTTTGAATTCCTAACCAAATATTATTAAAAAGTGATCTAAAAGACATATCTGCATTACTTGGTAGTTATTTTAGAAATTTAGCCTAATGATCGGCTTAAGATAAGAGCCCTCATATAAAAAACGCTGTTTCTAAAAAAAAATCGGAAGTAAACGAGTTAAAATAAGTGCTAGTTAGTAGAACATGCATCATTTGCGCGAGCAGACCTTTTGCGTCACTTACGCGAGCGAATCGGTCCCAGGCTCAGCTACATAAGAGTACCTTAATTTGGAGTCAATCAGTAATCCAACTTCCGGCGCATTCACCATTAAATCGGGTATGACGTCAGACTCTGAGCTTCACCGGATTCTGATAAAAACTCGCTCCAATCAGTATTTGAACCCGAGCCGCCTGGGAGAAAGGCTTGCTTGCTTTTTTTGCACTTTAAAACTCTTATTTTTCACGATTATTTACAACGTCAAATAACAGCACTGTTTTTTCACGGCTTCTGAATAAAATAACGGTAGCATATTTCCAAATAACGGCACTGTTTATTCAAATAACGGCGCCGTATTTAAAAACGGTGCCGTTTTTTGAGAAAACTAGCACCAAATTTTTTAAAAATATTGCTGATATGCATGCTTTTACTAATTAGATGAAAAAGAGTGTAAGAAATAATACGCTTATTTTGCAGCTTATTTGACTAAATTAAAAAAAAGAAAACAAATTAGAGCAAAGATAAAATTAATATTATTTCTAACTTTATGTGGTGCCTTTTATTGGCGGTATAAAACATATTGTTCCATATTCACTGATATGTACTTTATTTTTAAAGGACTTGACTATTATTTTGTCCGATGTAACAAAAACATACAGTACATATTTTCTTAAGCCCAATTAAATCTTAATTTAAAATTGTGTAACAGCTTATTTAGAAGTAAGCCATAAAAAATTAAGCCACTGGAAGTAAATTAATTAAGACTTAATTTACATGGCTATAACTTTTTTAATTAATTTATTTGTCGCATACCTTTATTTTTACTTGGAAAATACACAGGATGTTCGAAAAATGCACGGAAAATTATGAGTGTTTACTGATTTTTCTGTATTATTGAAAAAAACTGTCTGTATGAAAAAAAAATAATAATACAGACAAATTAATAAAAAACTTGTCATGTCAAAATAGAATAATCTTATTTTAGATCTTCGTACTTTAAGAGGACGATATTTTTGAACAGGAACTTGGCCCTTATGTTACGTAAGTGTTTTTGGGAGGATTTCGTTAACATTAAAATAATGTGATCATACGTAGTGATGGTTCTTTTATTACTGCTAAGTCCATTAAACAAGTCAGAGAAAATTACCTTAAGTTTGTAGACCACGCCGGCGCCGTAGATTTAAAAGTTTTATGAATTTAAGCCGGCCCATGAATTTTTAAATATGAAGTCAGAATTTACCTATATATTTTACCCCAGTAACCCTCCGGAAACCCCAATCTTTCCCCCAAAGGGTAAAATTTCGGAATGTATATCAAATAGACTATACAGGGTGTTTCCTAAGTGACCTAAAATATTTAAGAGATATATTCCCCAAGTGTTGTCATTAAAAAAGTTCATATTACCATTGGTCGAAAAATGTGTCTTTTTCAAAATACAGGGTGTTTTATTTTTTGGTTCATTGTAATTATCAGAAAATCCAAATACCATTTTAATTAGTAAAAAAAAACTTCTATTTATATTTCTTTTAGATTATAGCCACATCCAGAAGTTGTTTTTTCCATAAAATTGTCTGATAAAACTACAAGCAGCTTTTTTCTGAAGTAGCAGAGGCAAGCAATTTAGATTTTATTTATTGTTTAAAAAGATCGATACATGTGAATTGATTGGGCTTCAATTTTAGAGTTGTTTATTTAAAAATTGGCAACACATGACTACAAAAAGGAGGACAAATTGCGTCCTTCACAGTAGCTGCGGAGGACGGAGGACATTTTGGTTCAAAAAAGGACAATCCTTCCGGCTGGAGGACGGTTGGCAACCCTAACATAGACAGCCTATAAACGTATACATTTTAACTCCAGCTTTATAAACAGACAGACTATAATCTTGTTACCAAATAAAAAATTACATTCAAAAGTAGTAGCAATAGGCGTTTTTCATGATTTTTTTATTAGCTTATTGCAAAGCCACATGAAAATAAAGGCCAAAAATATTTTTTCCCGATTTTTTTGGCCTCCGGAAACGCCTTAAAAATCAATTTTAAGTTTGAATTTTGTAGGCCCGTGACGTCACGGCCCTAAATTTTCTATTGGTGGAATTTCTGCTTTGTTGTCAGCTTTTTGTTATTCGATACGCCTGTCATCAAATATCGATATGCGCAACATCTACAAAGTTGGCGTTTCCTGTCAATTGTCATATTGTCAATGTCAACCTGTATAACCTGTAACCTCTAATATTTATTAATAATTTCTAATTTGTAAATAGTGTGTGTTCTTTCCAAATATTCCAATGTATTACTATAGTTATTATTATCGCCAAACTTTCCTTGATATGAACCCTTTTTACGAGTAAATTTCCGTTATTTTATTCAAAATGAAAAAAAGTGTATTGTTATTATTTGCGAAACCAGAAGCCGGCCGAGTTTAGGATCTTCAAAAATATTCTTTTCTTTTCCAAAACAAGACGATAGGAGAAAAGCCTGGTGTGCTGCTGTAGGTATTGAGAAAATGCCCAAAGGACATGCCTATTATTGTTGTGAAAACCATTTTTATGTAAGTTTTTATGTTTTATTCCAATTGAAACTATTTAGGTAGTCTGGCTGTGTTTTAGTGTAAAGTCTAAAAAGCATTTCGCATTTTAGCATTTCGTTAAAATCGATACGATTGTCGATATCGATAGTTCCTAAACAGACTTGGCATCCATGTTGAATTTGATTGGTTAGGGGAGTGGCGGGCTATTTAAATTACAATGATAATTAAACCTTAAATAGAAAAGTAAGGGGTTTGTATTTTTCCGTGTAATTTAGCAGGTTTTGCTTAATTGTGTTTCTACTTTTAATTTTTACACACAACATTATCAATATCAATTGAGTGAAAATACCCTATTTCCTTTACATAAATACATACACCCAATATTTGCATTCTATTTTCATTGTGTTATTGGCTAAAAGAAAAGTAAATATTCTTTTATGTATATACAGTGCTTTCATTTCAAAACGAACCACCCTAAATATCTTTAAAAAACACTCACCAAATAAACAAAGAAACACGTCGATTTAGATATACAGGGGGAAGTTTAATTTCGTATTTGATAAAATTTTATCGGTCACCTCCTAACTTCCAGTTAACCTCACTTTGATATGTCAAATGGCAACCCCCATAGTGTGACACATCATTGTAAGCGGCATGAAATTTGCTATCCAACAGTACTAAGAAACTTTAAATCGATGGACGTAGAAGCGACTTAGAAGTAAAAATGTGTGTTAATTAGTTTATCGTGTTCAAATAATTTATTTTATCAAATGCTCAAAATGTGCGCCGTTATTGGCGAGACAATAATAAAGTCTGTTTTGAAATTCTTCGCGAACGTTGGCGAAAGTTTGTCTGGTAATACCTCTGCATTCTAGTGTAATTCTACATTTAAGTTCTTGAATATTTGCAGGTGGCGTTTTGTACACTTTACTTTTTAAATAACCCCAGAGGAAAAAGTCTAGAGGAGTTAAGTCTGGAGACCGTGCTGGCCATTCGATGGCACCTCGTCTGCCTATCCATGTGCCTGGAAACTGTTCATTGAGCCACTCTCGAACTGCTAAAGCATAGTGGGGAGGGGCTCCATCTTGCTGGAAATGCAAATTATTTTCACTGAGTTCCATAGCACCATTTTCATCCACCTGATTTTCCAAAGATTGGACGATAGAAGGGTATATCGCATTTTCCAAAAGGTTCAGATACAGTTGCCCAGTTAAATTTTCTTCCAGAAAGAATGGCCCGATAATTTCGTTTCCATAAATACCTGCCCAAACGTTGATCTTCTCTGGAAATTGAGTATGTCCTTCCTGAAATATGTGCGGATTTTCATTATCCCAATATCTGCAGTTATGTCTATTAAGAATTCCGTTTAAGAATAAAGTTTATTCGTCAGAAAAGCAGATATTTTTGATCAAATGAGGGTCTTCGTCAATTCGCTGGCACATTGATTCGCAAAATTCTATTCTTCTATCATAATCGTCTTCGTTGAGTTCATGAAGAATTTGTATTTTGTATGGAAAAAACTTATTCTTTTTCAAAATTTTGTGCACGGAACCCGTAGAAATATTGGTCAGCTTAGAAACTTTTGGAATAGACAACGTCGGATCTATTGCGAACTGTCCTAGTACCTCAACCTGGCGTGCTTCGTCTAAAACCCTTTCATTAGTACTTTTCTTGTTGCATACAGATCCAGTTTCTTCAAACTTACGCACCAATTCCATTACATATTTATGCCCCACGTTTTTATTTTGATGCCTCTCATTGAATACTCTGGCGGTTCTACGCGCGCATCGATCTTCAGCCCCATATAGGAAAATTATTTCTATTCTCTCTGCTAGAGTATACACCATTTTAAAATCAAGATTCTTAATTTTAAACTAACGATGTCAAAATGACAATCCTAACAGTAATATTTAACTGGTTCCTAAACGTCTTAAAAACTTGTGCTATTGCAGTGTTTTGCTGTAGCAGGTAACACAAAAAATAATAATTGGAATGAATGCACACTAAAATAGTCTGCGAGGAATTTCAAAACAAGCTTGTCTCGCCAATAACGGCGCACATTTTGAGCATTTGATAAAATAAATTATTTGAACACGATAAACTAATTAACACACATTTTTACTTCTAAGTCGCTTCTACGTCCATCGATTTAAAGTTTCTTAGTACTGTTGGATAGCAAATTTCATGCCGCTTACAATGATGTGTCACACTATGGGGGTTGCCATTTGACATATCAAAGTGAGGTTAACTGGAGGTTAGGAGGTGACCGATAAAATTTTATCAAATACGAAATTAAACTTCCCCCTGTATATCTAAATCGACGTGTTTCTTTGTTTTTTTGGTGAGTGTTTTTTTTAAAGATATTTTGGGGTGGTTCGTTTTGAAATGAAAGCACTGTATAGTATGGTATTGATTTTTCTTTACCTACATTCTGATTTCAACTTACTTCTTTCTTGTACTGCGCCAAAATAAGGCTACTACTAATACAATAAAACAAACATCAAGTAAGCGAAAATAAAATATTCTTTTTGTCATTGAAAGATCTAGAAATCCCGGAAAAATCATATGCCAGCCAAGTATTGCAGTTCAAATAAATATTGTATTTATTTAATATAGACTCTGAAAAATGGAAAATCATATAGAATCACAAATGTAATAGTAAATGCATTACAAATGTTGTTAGGTAAAAGTTCAAAGAGTTTATAAATGCGAAATTATAATTTCACTCGTTCTGCTTAAAATATTGTAACCTATAAAAAAACTGCTGCCAATTTAATTGGTATAATGCTGCTTTCAACAGTCAGTTTTTAATTTAAAATTTATTTAAGAACAGATGGCATACCCTTTATAAGTTTTATTAAAATATAATTAATTCAGAAAATTCCAAATTGCTGTCCTTAGTAATTTACAAGTAACTTTTAGATTTAGACTTTTTTTCATAATTGCCTCACCACCATATTTCGTTGTGAGCCATTGAAATTCTATAGACCTGCTAGGTACCGATTTCTTTGCTCCGTTCCTTTAAATCTTTCAAAAAATATATCCATCGCGTTTATTTATTTCGAATAAAGATTAATCGGTTAATATTAATTAAATATCAACAAAATAAATGTAAAGGGTTATTAATTACACCGTCAAAACTCGTGGAAATTAGCAGAAAAATAAATTAATAAATTTTACGAAAAACAGCTAAAGCTCAGGAAATCCGTCCATTCTCTTTTCAGAATACAACTTGGTAAGCAATTATGATTACCGGCTTTTTGAATCAGGGCAATACATTTTTTGTTGTTGCAATCATGTTTACTGACTTGCTGAACCAATACAGTACATTTGATGTTTTTTCCAGACGAAAATGAACAGATTATAGTATTCTACTTTTTAAATAAATAAATGGAAACGATTCTTATACACTGATATAAAGTATATTATTTTTACTCATGCTCTTATCAGAGATGTAATATTAAAACTTGGTCGCAGTGACCTCTGTCGATGAGGCATTGTGAAATGTGTAGTTAGCGGCTCATGACGTCAATATTGTTTGAACACTCACGTTAAATATTTGAATCTTAAATGCTTGTACATTATTTGTTTTAAAATATCGTATAGAAAATATTTAACAGAGGTATTATTTAGGTAAAAAGAAGGAATAAATAAATAGGTGTAGGGACCCTATTGCATTTTTTCAAAGATTTTTTCTTTAAACTGAATAGATTTGGCTGTTACTTGATGAAAATTCATATTAGCAATACGTAAAAAACAAATAATGGGGAAACGGTTATCTTGCGCTTCCGCTCTATAAGTAGTTGCAGACAAACTCTGCTGGCTGCTAAACATGAACTGAATTTAAAGATGCAAATTAAAGTTTTTCTGAACGTCCTGTAAAAAAACTATTGCTATTTATAGCACAAAGAGAAGAGCAACTGCACATATGTTTTTATTTAAACAAAGTATACAATTAAACAATACACATAAAGATAGTTAATAGCATACGTATCAGTAACAAGTCAAATATTTCATATAAAACATCTAAAGTAAAAGAATATTTTGACCTTGACAAAGTTTTGGTTAATCAAACTAAAGTATAAATTTTTATTACACAAATTAAATTAACCTAATTTGTTTAATTTAACAAAAGAAAAAAATATAAAGGATCGATATTACTTTAAATAAGCACTGATAGCTTTAGAATTCAGAAATTGCAAATTCCAATTTTTGCAAATAAATTTGTCAAGTTTTTGGAAAATTGAAACATAAACTTACAAGCTACAGACAAGAATCAGATGTTTACATTCTTATCAATAGGGCTTAAATTTACAAATTATGTGAAAGAAAGAATCACATAATTTGTTTTTAATTTTGGCGCAAATATACACTTGACTTTGGTAAAAGAAATTATTTTTAATTCACTCAAAACCCAAATTGCTTTCCCGACTTCGATGTTCATAAGGCAGAAAGATACGACGACGCAACAGCACAAGTAGAAAGTGTTTAAGAACACAAGAAAAAAGTCAAATTTTTCCAAATTAAATTGAAAATTACTTACATTTTTTGGGACACCCCGTATCACTTGTCACTTTGTGATACTTGGTTTATTTATTAAAAAATTATATTATCAAAAGGGTAATTGTTATGTCACAATTTAACGTTTTCACTTTATCAAGAAAAATTGTTTTTAACTACCACAAATTTATGTCGAAGTTCAAACTCTCTCTCATAAGATGGTTCCAAGAAAATTACAAAAGGTGTAAATGTTACCTTAACTGCTCCTTATTAACATACTACTATTTTATTAACCAATCACTGACAAATTCACCACTCCAAAATAAGCCTGCCCTGCTACAGTATTTTAAGTCACTTTCATCACACACTTGCACACTTCTCTGGTTACCTTTTAACTTTACAAAAAGTTATATCACGTTTCAATTGACACAGAGAAATGTTTAGAATAGCCTTACTAGCTTAGAAAAATGTACACGTTTGTACGAAAACTTGCTATGATATGAACTGTTTTATCAGAGATGTGTTAACCAAATTTATTGATCTTACACGGAGAAGCTTTGTGTTACCATAGAAAAAACTATTGGTTTTCTATCAAAACCTTAGACAATATTTTGGGTAATTATTCCCAAAATAAAAGAGAATTTAACGGGTTCATATCGAAAGAAAAACTCTTTATAACTCTGACTGACCTACTGATTCCTTGTCGCTCTTTGGCTATGGTTATGGTAAAATAGCTTTTATGTTGCCAGACTCTAATAAAGATTTAATATTGGGGAATTCCGCAAGTCCAGAGTTGGTCAGTAAGCAATAAATCGGTGTTTTATAATTTATTAATCTCCATACATTCCTGAAATTTTATTTTTTGATTTTAATTTCCTACATGTAATATACTGAGTGACATAGAAATCCGAACACCCAGTTTAAATGATATTATTTTAATAAAATTTTGTATAAGTACTTAATGAAGCATAATAAGTAAATGATTAAAATATTGCCTTGCTTTAAAGCCCTTTTACCTTTAATAATGTGTGGATGCACCCCGATGTGTTACGCATTCTCCAACGCGTCTAGGCATACTTCTGATCAGGTGGTCAATGTCCTCCTGTGGTATCTCATTCCAGGCAATCACCAACTTCTCTCGAAGTGCTCCTAGAGTCTGAGGAGGACGTTGCAAATTGAGCAATCTCCTTACCATCATATCCTACACGTGTTCAATTGGGGATAAGTCGGGAGATCTTGGTGGCCATGGTAACAATGTGACATCATTATGTTGAAAGAAGTCCATTGTGACTCTTGCAACATGTAGTCGGGCATTATCTTGTTGGAAAGTTGGATTTGCCAGGGTGTCAAGATATGGTAGAAAATGGGGTTCTAGAACTTCTTGGATATAACGCTGCGCGGTCATGTTACCTCTGATGAAGATTAGAGGTGACCTGGAACCATAAGCTATAGCACCCCAAACCATAACTCCAACAGTGTGATGAACATGTCTTTCAACAAAAAACTGTGGATTCCTCCTTTTACCACGTCGCCTTCTAACCCTGGCTATACTATCGTGCATGCCTAAACAAAATCGAGACTCGTCACTAAAGACAATACTGTTCCATTCCTGATCCCAGAGTGACCGTTCTCTACACTACTTAAGGCGATTACGTCGGTGTTCTGGAGTTAAGGGGAGGGCCCAGTGTGGTCGGTATGAAAACAGGCCAAAACTTCTCATTCGTCGGTAAACAGTTAGCATGCCATAGGTCTTCCATGTTCTGCAAACCATTCATTTGCAATGGACCTGGTAGTGAAGAAACGGACCCTTAAAGCCAATAATCTTAGGCGACGATCTTCACGGTCTGTTGTTCTACGGCGGCGTCCAGTGCCCCTTGCTCTTCGCGTACGGCTTCTTGAAGCCATGCCTGATAACACCTAACCACAGTGTCTACACTTCTTTGCACTCTAACTGCAATTTCCCGAAAAGAAAGTCCAGCTTCCCGAAGTCCCACTATACGGCCCCTCTCAAACTCACTAAGTTGACGAAATCGTACAGGTCTCCGTACTCTAGGCATCGTAACCAATCGTAAAGAATGTCAAGAACCAAAATCCGCCAAATTTGAATCTTTACTGCGGCTGCAATATTCATTTTTAGATTGTTAGTGAATTTTAAAAAAAGCAGTATAAAAACCGAAATCTCAGACTGACAAGGCTGCAAATTCCATCAATTGTTATTTTCAGTAAGATAAATAAATTCACCAAATTTTATTAAAATAAAACCATTTAAACTGGGTGTTCGGATTTCTATGTCACTTAGTATATTTTAAAATTAGGATCTCCATACATTCCAGAAAATTAATTTTTTGTTTTTTATTTTCTACCTGTAATATTTTAAATTTAGGATCTAATTCAATTATTGAATTTAACGTGTTTGTTTGTTTTTACATATTTTTTTTTTGTTTGTTGCGCCACTGCTTCGATAGGTATTATTACCTGGTTGGGCTAAGGTGTTTCTTTAAATAAATCATCCGGCATACACACTTTGTTTCGTTTTCTTTTTGATTGGGGAAATTTTTTTATTTGTATTTAAAAAATTTCCCCAAAATGTTGAGATGTGGGGAATAAATTTATTCAAAGATGGGGGCTTTAACTTTGTTTAAAAAATCCGGATAAAACTGTTTTTTGTTTTTGGTGCGTTATTTTAATGCCTTTGATCCTCAATTTTGGGGTTAAGATACCATGTTAATTAAATGTAAAGGGGTGTTTTTCATTTAAAAAATATAATTTTTTATTTTTTAAAAGGATAAATAATGGGAAAGAACGGGCTTCGCACCAAAATATTTACCAAAATTTGCTATTGGCTAAATTAATAACCCCAATGGTGAAAATTTTGGTTTGGCGCTCTGTAGAATGACTATTTTGGTTTAATTTTCCAAAAAAGGGGGCCAGTATGGGGTATTTAAAACAAAAAGAATGGTGGGTAGTTTTTTTTTGGAAAAAAAATTCCCCTGAAAGTTTCAGCCCTTAATATTAATATTAAGTACTCCCCAAAGCGTAAAAAAATTTAAATTTAAAAAACACGTAAACTTTTTTTAATTTTTAAATCAGCAGCATTTTTTGTCGTCGCCCAAAAACAATTTTTAAAATTAATTAAAAAAATTCATAAATAATTTTTTTAAAAATTTAAATTATTTTTGAAAATTTCTAGTAAAAATTTTTTAAAACCAAATATCTAAACTTTGGGCTTAAGATTTTTGGATTTTTGTAAAAATTAAATTTAACAATTTTGTTTTTTTTGTATTTGTCTAATGAAAAAAAACAGAAAACAGAATTTATGAAAAAATTTTAAAGTAACCGTATCCCGGTGTAGTTGCGATTTCCAAAAACCCCTTTTGTAATTTAATTCTTAAAATCCCTTTTGCAAAAAATAAATAAAAAATCCAAAATTTTAAAAAAAAAAAAAAGTTTACGTTTTTTAAATAAAATTTAAACTTTGGTAAATTAAAAAAAAACAAAATTTTAAAAAAATTGAAAAAAAAACCCAAAATATATTTTTATATATATATATATATATATATATATATATATATATTTTAATATATATATATATATATATATAAAATATATATATATATATATATAAAATTTTATATATATTAAAAAATTTTTTTAAATTTAAAAATTTTTTAAAATGAAAATTTGTTGAAAAATTTTAAAAACTTTATTTTTTCTGGAAAAGGGGTTCCCCAATTTCTTTTCAAAAAATTATTTCAAAAATTTGTGCAAAATTCCCCAAAAAAAAAAAATTTTTAACCTTGTTTTTTTTAAAAAAAAAAATTTTTATTTTTTAAAAATTATTTTTTTTATTTGTTTAAGAATTAAATCTTGTTTCCAAAGGGGGTTTTATTGGTAAAAATTAAAAAGGCCTGGTTATTTAAATTTTAAATTAAAATTTTAAATTATATTTAAATTAAATATTATATTATAATTATATAAAATTTATATAAATATTTTTAAAATAAAAATTTTGAAAGGTTTAAAATTTTTTAAAAAAACTTAAGGATTTGGCTAATAAAATTTTTTTCAATTTCAAAATTTTTTTTTTCAAAATTTTTTTAAATGTTGATTTTTAAAAACACCGGGGTTAAGTAAAAAATTAAATTCAATATTTAAAATAAGATTTAAAAACAAAAATTTAAAAATTTCTTATAAAATTTTTGCTTAAAAAACAATTTCAGAAAAAGAAAAAAAAAAAACAAAAACCATTTTTTAGAAAAAATTTTCTCAAAAGGGAACCCCAGGAATTTTTAAATCTTTAAAAATAAATTAATATATTATAATATATATTTTTTTTTTTTTTTTTATAAAAATTATAAATTATATTTTATATATTTAAAAATTTTTTAATTATTAAAATTTTTTTTTAATTTAATTTTTTTATTTTTTAAAATAAAAAAAAAATGGCAAATTTTTGGTTTTAAATTTTTTTTTATGAAATTTTATCATTAATCCGGAATAATATATTGTCAAACATGAATTATTTAAAAAATAAAAAAAAAATTAAATGTGAGAATTTTACAAATTTTTTATTGTAAAAATGTGCGGTTTGAAAGGGTTCTGTTCTTTGCTTAAATTAATTCTTTTGTAATGCAAACCAGCATGTTTAGGTTTTGTTTGAAAGTTTCTCGCTTAGCTGTCAACGTATATAATTATATTTTAAAATTTATATTTTATTTTTTTATTATTTTTTTATTTTAAAACATAAATTTTTTATTTAAAAAATATTAAAAATTTTTTAAATTATTAAAAAATTTTTATAATTTTGTGTAAAAATTTTCCTTTAAAAGAGTCATTTTTACCTTTTTCAAAAATTTTAATCACTGAAAAAAATTTTTCATTCATAACGTTTGGTGAAAGTTGGTCATCATTTTTGAGACATAAAAGAAATAACTAAAAAAATTAAAATTATTTTAGTTTTTGCTGAAAATTTGCCTGCGTGTCTGCAAATATTGTAATGGTCTTTTGAATATACTTTTTTTTTTAATTATTTTATCAGGATCAAATTTTGGCAGTAATTTTTAGTTAGAACTTTTGTCCAAAATTTGACTGGAACAGAGATACAAAAAAAGGGTTTTTTCAACCTTTTTAGACCAAAAAATAGTTTAAAATTATTATTTTATTTTGTTACCTCAAGTTTTTTTTTCTCAAAAAGATTAAAATTTCATTATTTCCAAAATATTTAAATGTAAACCTTTATTTTTTTTTTGTATAATAAAACTTTAAAATACAAACAGTTTATATCACTTTTATTTAAAAATGAAACAAAAAATTTAAATTTTTTATAAACAATTTTAAATTTTTTAACACAAATCAAAACATGAGTTTCAGATTTATTTGTTAAAACTGTTGATTTATTTATAAATGTAAATTATGTTTTTGTATTCGATGTTATATTTATCTTGAATAAATAAATATAGTAAAATTTTTTAATTAATTTTTAAAATAAATATTTTTTCTTAAATGCAACAGAGTACTTTATAGGTTGCAAATCCATAATCCATTTATCTTTTTATTTATTTTCTGTACCTTTAAAACATATTTTATTTATAACTTTAAAAATTTTTTTTTTTAAGTAATAAGATAATTTAGAAAATACAGAATACGGGGGAGTCCATAGATTTTATTTTAAATTGCTAAAAAGTGTATTAAAATTTAAACAGTGAGAACTATAAAAAATGTTTTTATGTTATAATAATCGGATATGAAAAAGGGGGGGAAGGGAATTGCGTGTAATCCACCTAACTTGTTAACACAAATTGCGCACTCTCCCCAAAAAGTACCCAAATCTATAGTGAGATATAAATGTAAAAATCGAGAACAAATTCACGTCTATGGAAACTGATATGAGCCCTGACTAGGGGGTTTTTCATTCACCCAAAAGGTTAACACCAATACCAATTTTAAAACTGTTTTTTTGGATCTGAAAGAAACTCAAATAGTGATGGGTGTATTTCATGAAAATTACTATTAAACTTGGGTAAATAATTTACAGCAATTTGCTGTTCTGGTTAGTTTTATAATTAAATATGTTTTTCCCCCAAAATGGCACCCTTTTTGGTTTCGCTTTCACCTTTATTTTTAAAAAAACCCAATATTTTTTGGGTTTTCCCAAATGGTTAATAAATGCTTTACCATTAAGAAAAATTAATAATTATACATAGGTAGGTAGTCAAATTTGGGCCAGTGCCTAATTAATTTTATTATTATTCAGGTTTTAAAGTGACACTTGTTGGGGTACTCATAGTTTCTTTTTTTTAATTTTTTATCTTAAAACCCTTTTCGAATCCTAATAATCCATAAATTCTAGGTGGGATAGGTAGGTAGTTTATTTTGGACCCTTTTTATATTTCTCCCAATAGGATGGTTCTAATGAATCCCATACCAGATTGGGGAAAAAATTCTTTCATCTCCTCTTCTCGTGTCCCACCGGGCACGACCAAAAATTTTTTTGTGTTCCCCCTTCTCCTGGGGGTATGACGAGCAGACGATTAGATCCATCATGCCTCCTCCGGGTCAGTGACTGGGTACTACCAGGGCCTTGTACAGGAACCAGATGTTTTTCTGAGGGCATCTCCGGGCCCTTTTCCCTTAAAAAGGTTATCCCCTTTCTGTTTAAACCAGGGGGAACCCCCCTTTTCCCATAAAGGCGGTTCTGTCAGCCTCTGTTTGGATTCAGGGGTCCCTTCCAAGCACCTGTTTGGTCGGGATGGATAAGCCCTTCCCTGTGAAACAGGGGCCGGTGACTTTTTGGGGGACCTTACGAAAGGGTTCACCTGTTTGGGCGGCGCATTGTCTGCTGTGACCTTGAGTGCACCTCTCGAAACGGATTATCCGTTTCGGTCACCCCTTTGTCACTTTTTTCCTATAAAAACGGTTCTGCCCGCTTTCTGTTTGGAGCTAGGAATAATTCACCAGGCAGAGCCCCCATTACCCCAGAAGGTAATACCTGAGAGGGTTCCCCTTTCCAAGGGACCGTTAAACACCGTTTAAAGGGACAGGTTCTTTTTCACTCATCGCCGTTTTGCTAACACCTTAAATTAAGCCTTGTGTTTTTATCTTAGCTTCGATCCGTTTCATACCACCAAAGAGTTGCCGATAACCCAACTCACGCATTTAAAAAATCCCACTGGGAAAACCCCAACGACGATGCGTGAACACAGCGGTTGGAATTGAAATTTAACTTTAAGGTTTTGTAGCTATTATTATGCTATCAACTAAAATTTCCCAAAATTTTTCCCGGTCCATAAACAAAATAATTTTTTGTTCATTACAATATAATTACAAAAAACAGTCAATCTTCACAACTTTTTCATTTCTTTTAAATCTTAAGTACCGAATGGTCTCTTGAGATTTATTTATATCTAATTGAAAGTTGCCCTGATGTAAAAATTTTCAATTCCAATTTAGACCAATAGATGGCGTTGCCCCAAAAAGTATGGTTGGGTTATACCCTTTAAATTGGTTAAAAATTTTTTTGAGTAAATGACATTTATAATTGTTATTCAAAATTTGTAACAAACAATGTTTTAAAAATTTAGCAATAATTTAATGTAAAATTAAAAAATAGTTGTTTTCTTAAAAAAAAAAGTAAAAATTTAAGCTTTTTTTTTTTTTAAATTTACTTCTACAAAAACTTTTGAAATTAATTTTTATATTATAAATTATTTTTTTTTTTTTAAAAAAACAATTTTTTATACTTTAAAAAAAAACAAAAATAATTTTAAAATATGTTTAATGTAGTGAGTTTTTTTTTAAAGTGTATTTGTTTGATTTTTTTGGACATCAATTTGTTTCAATATTTTTGTCATATCCGTTTCTTTCTTCCGGTAACCGAGGTTATATAAGCCACAAAGTTCTTGAATTTGTCATTTTAGAATCCCCTAAAAACAAATTTTGGGAGACTTAAAAATAAAAAATACATCTGTGATCTTTAAATTTAAGATAAGTCGTCCATTGCAGGTTATAATTAAAACTGTTTCTAAATTAACTAAATTTTTTTAATTTCACAAAACGTTTTTATAATGTAATAAAGTTTTATTTCTCAAAAAATTAAATAAATTTTCTAGAAGCCTTTGGGGGATTCTTATACCCGTTTTT
>JAHBCN010007557.1:0-42907 GCA_019359885.1 Listronotus oregonensis | reverse complement strand
GTCCCAACTTACACAAATATGGGGACCCCACCCTTAACGTCCCTTTCCCAAGCACATGTGAGAGGGTTTACTAGGCAGAAATACTAAAAGTGGTTTGTTTCCCTTCTGTCAGGGACAGCAGAAAAAGTCCAATGGAAGGGGGATCAACCCCGGTCTTCAGGGCGAGATCTTCTTTTTGCCTTATTCATAACAAAATATTTACAGGAACATTATATTTACAATACTATATACATATTCAACTTCTCCCGGTTTTCCTTATTCAAGACTCAGGGAGACGGGCAAGCCAGAGGGGCCGGGACAGTTGTTGGTCCCCTTTGGTAAATCTAACGCTTTTTAATTTAGGATTATTTGGGACGTTTCCCGGGTGACCTTACAAACGCCTATGTATAAAGTGTGCTTGGATAAGCTTGTGGAAAATTTTGTTTTAAGTGTTTTAAAGATTTTGTTTTGTATGGCTTTTGTAGGAAAAAAGATAGGGAAAAAACCTACTTGATTTGCATCTGAGAGGCTGGTAGCTGCCACTACACCAGCTCGCTCGCAAGGGTGGTTATTTAAGGGTTGAGTTATTGTAGTTAAATATTTATTATTCCGTTAACTGTAAAAATATTTTTTTCTACAATATAACTTCATTAAAAAATTTTAAGATGAAAAAAACATTTTTTTTTGTACTTTGGTTATTATGGGTGATTTTTAAGGGTAGAAACGTTACAAATATAATGTAAGTTATAACTTATAACGTAAAAATACATTCATTCTACATATTTAGGTATTATTTTAATTTACATAATGTCTATTTCAATGGTTTTTTAATTTTAGCATAAGGGGTGGTTTTTACCCCTAAAAATAAAAATCACCTTTAGATATATAAACTTTGATCTAGAGGGTGGAAGCAACTTAATTCCAAATTTTTATAAAAATTGAAACTGTAGAAAAAAATCTGGAGGTCAAACACCTTTTTTGTCTATTTTTTTAATTTCACATTTTTTATAAAAAGAGGCTTTTTAAAATCGTTTGGACTCTCTTAAGGCAAATTACTTGTTTACCTTCCGTAGAAAAATAAACTTTTAGAGACGTATTCAAAGTACAAAGTAACAACATTTCAAAAATTTTACAATTTGGTACACATAAATGCTTAGCCTTAAAAAGCACCCAACCGACATGTTTTTAATAAACACTTTATTTTTTTTAGCATGGAATAAGTTGTTTGATCATGTAATGGCGAGTGGGTCAGTTGATCAAACAGTTTTATTATGGGACATGGAAACTCAAACTCCCAGTACCACAATCACAGCATTCCAAGACAAAGTTCAGTGTTTAGAATGGCACAAATTTGAGGGACAAACCTTATTAGCCGGTAATAAAATTGTTTAAAAAATTATCTTTAATATTGCATTAAGACCAAGGCTGAATGAAGCCTTTAAAAATGGTAAAAAGTGAAAAAAAATATTAGGATGAAACCCATTGGAAAAAGAAGAGAATGTAACAAAAAATGAAAGGAAAAATATTTTACGGGCGATCTGAGGTCGGGAAGTGGGGGCGGTGATTTTTTAAGGGTAAAAAACGGTTTATCTCGATTTCCGGCAAAACTACAAATTTATGAAAAAAGTTAAATAGCAAATTTATAGATAATAAAAAAAATTAGGGAAGAATTCAAATAACCAAGTGTTTGGTTTTTTATTTTTATCTCTTACAAAAAAATTTTTTTTTAGAAAATTTGGAGAAAAATTACCTTTTTATATCCCAAACAAACTATATTTGTTTAATTTAAAACATTTATTTTTTTACCTTATTTTGACTTATCGAAATAAACTAATATAATTAACAACCAAATGTAGGGTGGACATTTTATTAGGGCCCATTTTCCAGAAACTGCAGATATTTGAGAAAAAAGTTCGAACAAAAGTTTGTTGGAATAATTTATGCTTTTAATTAATTCCACTTTCACATATACAGGGTGTTCATTGTGTTGGCCGCCGGTGTTCACTTCCTTATTTTAAATGGGACACCCTATATATTATTATATATTTAGATAGCGCCTCCAAAGACGAGTTCAACGATATATAACAGTATGGGTTTGTGTCGCGACGTTTCGGATTTATTGAAGTTTTCCTTTAATTTTTGACCTATTTTTAAATTAATACAATAATTAAAAGTATAAATTAATCCAAAAAACTTTTGTTAACTTTTTTTCTCAAATATCTGCAGTTTTTTGAGAAAATGTATAGGGCCCTAATAAAATGCCCACCCTGTACATAATGATCAAAAAAAATTCGATTCGAGTTTTTTTTTTCTTTGCAATTTCTGAGAATATTTACTATAGTAATGTATATTTTTTTACACCATCAGAAAGTAGATATTTAACGAACAAAAGCCTACCGACTTTTTAAAAAACTAGATATTTTGACAAGAGAATTTTCGATTGAATATCAAGGTGCCTTTTTGATATTAAGTAAAATAAGCTGAAAAAAATATATTTTAAATCAAAAATTGCAGTGTGTTTGGGACATAAAAGGTAAGTTTTCACCAAAAACCGTTTTTTTGTAAAAGAAAAATAAAAAAAACAAAAAGTTGTTATTTAAATTTTCACAATAATTTTGTTGTGTGAAAAAAGTGTAAATACAAAAGTTGCAGATCTTTTTATTACCTACAACTTTGCCATTTAACTTTTTCCATAGGACATTTAAATTTGCCGGAAATCGAAATAAACCATTTTTTACCTAAAACTCACGCCTTCACTTCCCGACCTCAGATCGCCCGTAAATAATTTTTCCTTTTTATGTGTTATATTATCTTTTTTCTCCAATGGGTTTCATCCTACTATTATTTTTTTTGGTTTCAAAAATTATCGGCCTGGTCTAATTGTCAAACTGCTGATTTAAAAAAAAATTATTTTGTAAAACCACATATTTCTAATTTTTACGCGTTTTGTATTGTTTAATCAAAATTTGATAATTTGTTTAGCTAGAAAAATATATGTTTTAGACCCTTTATGAACTTTTTTTTATATGATTTACAAAACATTCTTTATTTAAAAGTCTTATTTTTGGCCATCTATTCACATTTTTGATTTTTAGGTGGTTGCGATAGCACGGCGAGAGTTTTTGACTGCAGGGCGCCAGAAAACCACCAAACCTGGACCTTAAATGGAGAGGCTGAAAGACTACTGTGGAATCCACTGCAACCTTTTATGTTTTTGGCAGGGACTAGCAATGGGTCGATAGAGTGTTTCGACTGTAGAAAAGGTAAGGTAATGGTAATTTCTTTATTTTATTGTTATTTTTATTTGACAACTCCAATTAAAAAACATTATTTAGCTTTTACTTTATGGTTTGTGTAGGGTTTTACTTCTCTGTTGACAGTGTAGGATCAGAAAATCAAAAAAGTAAAAAAAATAGTTAGTATCATTGGATTAGATTTAGATTTAAATTCAGATTCTTTATTAATGTCAATAAATCATATAATTTAATTACATAAATCAAAATAGAATAAAATAAATAAATATAACATAAAACTAGCAAAAATAAAATACAAAATACATAGTACATAGATTGTCAGATATAAAACACGAGGGTAAACAAACAAAACGAAGGCATCGAGAAAACAATTCTGTCAATCTTATCCAGAGAAAAAGGGGCCATCTCCAGAAAATACTCCTTGAGCTTAGATTTGACTTTGGGTAGAGTCAACATCCTTACTGATTCGTCCAATCTGTTAAAGTACTTTATACCAAAGTAATTTACACCAGTTTGTGCCCTTGTAAACCTTGTGTTGGTAGGATATATGTTATTTTTGCTACGTGTTCTTTAGCCATGGATGTCGGCGTGTGTTTTATATTGGTCTATATGTCTTCAGATATAAAGGATACTCTCCAGTGCATAGGTTAGGTTAGGTTTAAAGTGAGTGGACTTTTTACGCCCTCCACCGCGACCGCTCGGTCTATTGTGGCTCACACCTTTTTATGTTTCTCCCAACAGGATCAGACTTCCAACGAATCCGATATCAGATTGGGGGAGAGTTATTACATCTCCTTTTACTTGTGAACACGAGTACAATATGTGTTCTGGTGTCCCTGTCTCCTGGAAAGTATGACGAGCAGACGATTAGATCCGTCATGCTCTTCTCTTCTGGTTTAGTGACGTGGGTAGCTACCAGGTCCTTGTTACAGGAACCAGATGTTCCTTCTGAGGCCGCATCTCCGGCCTTACCCTATGAAAACGGTTCTATCCGCTTTCTGTTCAAAGCCAGGGAACCCTCCTCCCTACAAAGGCGGCTCTTTCCGCCTTCTTTTTGGATTCAGGGATCCCACGGCAGAGACCCCCATTACCGCAGTAAGGCTAGATACTCTGAGAGGTCGCCCTGTATCTTAGAGGCACCTTTGGAAACACTTGTTTAAGGCTACACCTACATTGGATCCGTATTTCTCCCGATCCGACGTCGGGCGACCATCGGACTATGTCGGATTGAAAACAAACTGAAAGTTTTTAATGCGTAGTGCCTACACTGGAGTAGGGAGCCCGAACCCTCCCTACCAAACGTGTTTGGTTTCATTCGGATTTTCCAATCCGACAGAACGAAAAATGGCTATTTTGCTTCAGGGCTGATACATACTCTGAAGTTAGATTGTCCAGTTATATTGTCTTTTATCCCTTCAAGAATATAATAAAATATTTCCTTACTCATCCGGTGGTACTCCTTGAATTTATCAGGGTATTTAAGTAAAGTTTGGAAAGTTTTATTAAACTCTCCTGAAGATCTGTCGTCGTTAAATTTATGTACCCATATACGTTTTCATTTACATTTTTTAAAAACATTGTTCTCTAACAACAGCCAACACATAAAATCTTCATCAGAACTCATTGTTGGTGGTCGACCGTTAACTGAACCAATGTAGGCACTCACGTCGGGCGACGTCGGATAAAAAAATCGGTCTACATCGGATCGGGAGAAATACGGATCCAATGTAGGTGTAGCTTAAGGCACAGGATGTCATTGACTCATCAGCACGGTATGCTAACACCTTGAGTTAAGCCTTGTGTTCATCTTAGCTTCGGATCCCTTTCCATACGCTAGCCAAAAGAGTTGCCGATAACCAGCAACTCTAACGTATGTTCCAAAAGATCCTACTGGGCCCGACCACGACAACGACGTGCAAACACAGCGGTGGGTTAAAACATCTAAGGGAGGACACCATTGTTTCGGTTTTTGTGACGTTTAATGCTAGCTGATCGAGTTTTTCATTACTTCATAACGGTACATTTTTTATAAAATTAAACACTATTTACTGTGACTTGTCTCATTAATTTTATAACATGGGTCATTTCAAAAGCATTTAAAAATATATTGCTATTAAAAAGGAACTTACACCTTTTAAAAATGAAACTACAGATTTACAAGGTAAATAGTGTTTCATAGGTATTTAGCTTTTTATTATTTCAGGCAAGTTGTGGTCGTTAGAAGCCCATGAAAAAGAAGTTACAGGCTTGGCCATTAGCGGGCAATGTCCTGGATTATTGGTAACCGCCTCCCCCGATGAAACAGTTAAAACGTGGGACTTTACTGAAGAGAATATACCAAGGTATATCATTTGTTCTTAGGACACACTTATCTAAAATAATGCGATATTTTTTATTTCAGATTGGTTAGTGAAAAGGAATTTAAAATGGGGAATATTCATTGTTTAGAGCTTTGTCCAGATTTACCATTTGTAGTAGCTGTGGGAGGAGACAAGAAGTCAAATAACTTTACAGTATTTGATTTGCAAAATATTGATCCAGGTAAGAATAAAAAAAATTAAAAGATAAAAATTAGCGATACGTCACATATTTACAAATATTTGAATTTAATGATATTTATTTTAAACTTGTGTTTTTTGGGTTGTTAGGCCGTCGTCGGTGATTTCGTGTACTTGATGTTTCGCCAGCACGAGTGGTTGGCATCTTCAGAAGATTTGCTTCTCAGTTGACTACTTTCATACTACAGTGGAACGCAAGTAGTCAACCGAGAAGCAAATATTCTGAAGATGCTAACCACTCCTGCTGGCGAAACGCTAAGAACACCAAATCACCGACGACGGCCTAACAACACAAAAAAAGTGAAGTTTAACAGACGAAGTTTGGTATATGCAAATGTAACATTAAACGTCACATTTACATATTGTACAAACTTGTTTCCTAAGCAGAACCAACTAGATTTATATATTTTGATTACAATTTCGTAAACAACTTATTGTACTTATTAATAAAATAATTTTTATTTCCATAACGGTGCGTCAGAACGGAAATTAAGTCAAAGAGGCACATTTTAAGCAGGACTATTTTGGTTTTAAGAAGGCACACATATCACATTTCTGTTTTCTTTTTAATTTGGTGAACAGTTTCTGTTAATGTTTGCATTTTAGGTTTGCAAACCTGCCTTTACGACGTGTAAACGCTGCTTAATATTTTTAAGGTTAATGTTCTAATTGTCATTTTTGTTACTCTTTACTTTTTATGTCAATGTAAATGTGAGTTTGCCGCCTTTGAATAAGAGATTACGTTTTTATGCAGAGAAGTATTTTATTAAATAAAATATCTTTTTCAATGCCTTTCTGGGTTTTATTCTAACATTGGTTATGGGCCCAGGCAACCGCAGGCATAACCCAGGTACTAGATAGGCAAGGAAAGGAAAAAGAAGTGTTTGTTGAAAGTTAAAGTTGGCTAGTAAAGGCAATTTGTAGGGCAGTAGGCATAGAAAATCAGTAAGATGAATACCCTGAGTGAGAATAAACATGGAATTGTGCCATTTAGAGGTAGTGGATTTGACAACTGGAAGTTCCGGCTGTATGCAGTTTTAAAAGCCCATGATTTGAGTGATGTATTGCAGACGGTTACTGGTGATGCCAGGACAGATGAGTGGAAGAAAAAGACCCATAAGGCTGTTATGATTATTATTCAGAGTGTTGCCGATTCCCACTTAGAATATGTTAAAGAAATTGACGATGCTTATGATATGATATTGAAACTGGAGGGAATTTTTAGCAAGCAAGGTACATGCTCCAAATTCTATCTTTTAAAAGAATTAATAAGCATGAAGTATGTCATTAAGCATGATATCCAAGAGCATTTCTCAAAATGCGACAGAATTTTAGGAACTGAAAAGTCTTGGAAGTAACTTTGACGAGTCTGATATGTCATGCTTCTTGTTGACAATGCCAGTTGAGTTCGAAAATGTGGTCACTGCAATAAGAACTTTGTCAGAGAAGGATCTTAAAGTAGAATTTGTAAAGAGCAAATTGCTAGAATTTGATATGAACAGGCAGTCACACACAGCAAGGTCAGTAAGAGGCGAGGCTCCACTATCTTTTAATGCTGTTCAAGGAACCAGTCAAGGAACAAGTCAAAATAGGACTGATGGGGTAAAATGCTTTAAATGTGGGAAATTTGGGCATGTTAAGAGTGTTTGTGGGGTAAAATGTTTTACTTGTCACCGATTTGGCCATAAATCGAAGTTTTGTTCCGTGAATAAACAAGAAACCGAGTAAACAAAAGGGCAAATTGTGCTGTTGATGGTTCTGATGGGCTTGCTGACAATCTAGGGGCTGCAGTCAGTTTTTGTGCTGTATCAGGACAGTACAGTGAACAAACGATGGTATGGTATGCAGATTCAGGGGCGACTCACCACTATATAAATAATGAGGGTGTTCTTTTAAACAAAAAAATATTTTCTGAACCGAGGGTGATTCAGTTGGCCGAGGAGGGTAAGGTGATGGAGGCAACCTGTACTGGAGATGTTAAAGTGTTAAGTACTGTAAGAGATAAAAGGTATGTGTTACTTTAAAAGATGTTTTATGTGTACCAGGGTTAAGAGTTAATTTATTGTCTGTGTCAACTATAGAAAAGGCTGGTTTTGATATTATATTTTCTCACAGTAAAATGTTTGTTAAGAAAGGTTTAGATACATATGTAGAAGGTATACGTGTAGGAAGCCTTTATAAAGTATTTTGAAAATTGTAATGCTAATTTTTCAGCGAATTTGGCCTTAAACACTGATATTGAGCTTTGGCATAAAAGGTATGGCCATTTAAATTATGTTACTCTTATAAATAACATGAAGGTCGTTAATGGTTTAAATATTGTTAATAAACAATATAATAAAATTTGTGAAACTTGTATCTTAACAAAACAAAAATGTCTCCCTTACTATTCAAAGAGTTCTAGGTCTACTAGGGTTTTAGAGTTGATTCATAGTGATGTCTGTGGGCCTATAAGTCCTACATCTTTTAATGATAAAAGTTATTTTGTAACTTTTGTTGATGATTTTCTCGGTTTGTAATGGTTTATGCCATTAAAAGAAAGGATGAAGTTTTTGATTGTTTTAAGGATTATGAAAGTAAGGTAACAGCCATGTTCTGTAATAGAAGAATTTCTAAAATAAAATGTGATAACGGAGGTGAGTATTGTTCAGGGTTATTAAAAGATTTTTGTAGAAAGAAAGGGATTCAGATTACCTATACACCACCTTATACGCCTCAGATGAATGGTGTTGCTGAAAGGATGAACCAAACAATAATGGACAAGGCAAGATCTTTAATATTACAAGCAAATATGGACAAGAGTTTCTGGGAAGATGCTTTGTATGTAGCTGCATACATAACAAACAGAACACAATCATACTTGGTTAAAGAAAAACACCATATGAGTTGTGGTTCAACAAGAAACCCAATGTGTCCAACATGAGATTTTTTGGTTGTACGGCATATGCTAGGATCCCAGATTCATTAAGGTCAAAGCTGGATAATAAAGGTGTTAAGTGTAGATTTATCGGTTATACAGAAAATGGGTATAGGCTGTTGTTAGAAGCAGAAAAAGAGTAATACACAGCAGAAATGTTATATTTGACGAGGATAGTTATGTTTTGAATAGGAGAAAAGGTTGAAGAGGAAATATTGATGAAGAATTCTTAGAAGAGGTTACAGAAAATAAGTCCGAATACGTAGAACAGAAGATTAAGAGTCTAGATAAGACATATGATGAAGTTGATAGTAACGAGACGTGTGATGAAGTTGAAGAGAGGCAAAGGCCAAAAAGAAAAGTAGATTACCATCCAGATTTGACGATTATGAAGTGGAAACAAGTTGTTTGGCGTTGCAAAGTGGTGTCTACCTAATCCAAAATCATATACAAAAAGCAAGAGACAGTCAAGATTGGGATTCATGGAAAGAAGCCATAGAGAGCGAGTTAAAAGCTCTCAGAGAAAACGAGACATGGGATATAATAGATAGGCCTAAAAATGCAGAGATATTGAGCAGTAGATGGGTATTTAAAGTAAAGGAAACAAATCAAGGTAATAACATT
Organism: Listronotus oregonensis; assembly: GCA_019359885.1. Lineage (NCBI taxonomy): Eukaryota > Metazoa > Arthropoda > Insecta > Coleoptera > Curculionidae > Listronotus > Listronotus oregonensis. The sequence goes on along the minus strand of JAHBCN010007557.1, from coordinate 33,575 downwards.
TATAAAGCAAGATTAGTAGCGAGGGCTTTGAGCAAAGTTTTGGTGACAACTTACAAATACATGCTCCAGTGGCGCGTTTGTCAACATTAAGAGTTTTGTTATCTGTGTGTAATCATTTTGATTTAATTTTGGAACAATATGATGTTAAAAATGCTTTTGAATAGTGCCTTAAAAGATAAATTTTTTATAAAAATTTCCCAGAGGGTTTGAGTGTTTTAGAAAGTAATAATAAAGTGTGTTTATTGAAAAAGGCGATATATGGGCTTAAGCAGCTCCTAAAGCCTGGAACGATATGTTTAACGATTTTATGGTAAGTTTGAAGTTTAATCGGTCCAAATCAGATTATTGCTTGTATTCTTGTGTTACAGAAGGTGTGCGTTGTTATCTATTGCTGTACGTGGATGATATTTTGATAGCTTGTAATAATAAAAATTTTTTTGAATGTTTTGAAAACTAAACTATCTGAAAAGTTTAAAGTTAGAAGATTAAGTGATAACTACAATTTCTTAGGAATTGAAATTTGTAGAGATTTGGGCAAGCGGGTTATTACTATGAATCAGATTTCAGCTATTGAAAACTTGGTACAAAATTTAATGTAGCAGATTGTAAGTCATTTAAAACACCAATTGAAAGGAACTTAGATCTTAAAAGAAATACTGATTTAAATTAATAAAAATAAATTGCCTTATAAAGAGTTGCTAGGTAGCTTAATGTATATTATGATGGGGACAAGACCGGACATTTGTTTTAGTGTTAGCTATTTTGGTAAATTTCAGGACTGTGCTACAGATGAACATTTTCAACATCTTTTGAGAGTGTTAAAGTATCTAAAAACAACTTCTAAGTATAAATTACATTTTTGTCACTCAGATAATGATTTTGTAGGTTACGCAGATTCAGATTTCGCTAATGATACAGAAGACAGAAAGTCAGTCAGTGGTTTTTGTTTTAAACTATTTGATAACTTAATATCATGGACTTCTAAAAAACAAGCTGTTGTAACATTATCAAGTACGGAATCTGAGTTTGTTGCTATTTGTAATGCTTCTTGTGAGCTAATGTATTTTAAGAATTTATTATCGGATATGAATATTAGGGTTAATTTGCCAATAACTTTATTTGAGGACAACCAAAGCACTATAAAGTTGTTACAGAATTTCGAAAATAACAGACGGTGTAAACACATCGATGTAAAGATGCATTTTGTTGTTGATTTGATAAATCAAGGATTGATTAAAATTAAATATTTAAATACGGCTGAACAGCTGGCTGATGTGTTTACAAAGGCTATTGGAAATGAAAAGTTTTTATATTTTTAAAAATGTTAAATCTTAATTATTAGGTTTATGTGCTGGTGTCTTTAAGGTAACAAGTTAAGTCAGGTTTGAGGGAGGGTGTTAATGTTTGCATTTTAGGTTTGCAAACCTGCCTTTACGACGTGTAAACGCTGCTTAATATTTTAAAGTTAATGTTCTAATTGTCATTTTTGTTACTCTTTACTTTTATGTCAATGTAAATGTGAGTTTGCCGCCTTTGAATAAGAGATTACGTTTTTATGCAAGAATATTTTATTAAATAAAATATCTTTTTCAATGCCTTTCTGGGTTTTATTCTAACAGTTTCTCCTATAATTTTTACCTGTTTTAACTTCTAACCTCACTTTTTGTGGCATTTGTCAAAATGTTTTTTTTTGGGTTATTGACATGTACCGGTTGTCCAAATAAAAAAGGTCGCCGGCTGTATCTCAGAAAATGTTTATCGCACAGCCTTGGGGAAAATATTTTTAGTAAAGGTGGTCAAGAGAAATAGCTGGAAATTATTTTTAAGTTTCTGAAATGGCTGCTAGGGGGCCTAACTGCAATATTGAATCTAAAAAAGTGATGTTTCTGTGAATTTTGCTATATTAACCTAACAAAAAAATACCTGATTTTTAAAGCCGAGGATAATTTGAACCTTTTTTGTTTGACAATTTTTGCTATATTTCTAGAAATAAAGTGGTGGGGGGTATTCAAAGGTTTTCATAAAACACACCCTGTATTTTTGTAACGGCTAAGCCGATTTTAACAAACTCGGGTAGTTGAAAAGAGCTATTCTTGGGCTATAAATCTTAAAATATTTGAAGTTTTGTTAGTTTCACATATCGCCGCTAGAAGGCTTTTTTCGACATTCCGACAGAAATGGTTAATTTTCTCAAAAAAATTAAATGCATTGGTATAATTTTTTCTTTATGAAACAGTAGCTAAATAATGCCTAAACAAGCTCGCGAAAACCGCATCTCGATATCTTGTTCCTTTCCTAAAATTTAGACCAAAGAAAATTTTATACGTCAATATCTCAAAAACTTTAAAAGCTACAAGAAATTTAATAAAAAATAAATTGTGTATTTTTACAAAACCTCTTATTTAATTAAATAATCTTTTCATCTAAATGCAGTACTTTACGAGTTATAATAAAAAGAAGCGAATTCTAGGGGTATACCTTGAAAAAATCCTGAAAATTCGATTTTTTGATTATAACTCGTAAATTATTGCAGTTAGACGAAAAGATTATGTAACCCAAATTAAAGGTTTTGTAAAAATACATAATTTATGTCGTATAATATTTCTTGCACCTTTTATATGTAGTTTTTGAGATATTGACGTATAAAATTTTCTTTGTCTAAATTTTATGTAAGGAACAAGAAATTGAGATACGGATTTCGTGAGCTTGTTTAGGCATTATATAGCTACTTTTTCATTAAAAAAATTATACCAATGCATTTAATTTTTTTAAGAAAATTAACCATTTCTGTCGGAATATCGAAAAAAGCCTTCTAGCGGCGAACATGTAAAAGTAACAAAACTTTAAATATTTTAAGATTTATAGCCCCAGAAAAGCTCTTGTCAACTAGCCTAAGCTTGTTAAAATCGGCTTATTTTAAGATACAGAGGTTTTTTACGGAAATTTTAAATACCCCACCACTTTATTTTTAGAGGTACAGTAAAAAATCGAACAAAAAGGTTGAATTATGCTTGAAAGATCAGGTATTTTTGCTCCGTATATTGCAAATTCACAGAAACATCACTTTTTTAGATTTAAGATTGCAGTTAGGCCCCTGGCGCCATTTCAAAAAAAATAATTTCCAGCTATTTCTCTTGACACTTTACCAAAAATATTTTTCCCCAAAGCTTCGATGATTCGGGAATAAGCCAGACCTTTCTGCCCGGTACAAATTATAACGTTTAAAACGTACTGAATGCCTGTAATCTTTTTATGGTTTTTAAATAACTGAATAATTTGCATGAAAATATTATTTTTTATGAAATTTATATTTATTTCATTTTAGGTAGAAGTAAATTCTGATTTTATTACTTACATTTTAAGTTATATTATTACATATATTTTTGAATAATATGCTATATACAGTGTGTCCCAGGATGAGCGAATTTATACGTAAAAATGACAAAAAATTTTGGAGTTGAAATTTGACCGTTTGGCATCCAGCCCTGCTTGATTAAAAAATAAAATTTAGCATATTTTTATTTTTTAAAAATCAAGCATGCCTTGATACAAGCATTTTTTAAATTTTATGAGTAGGTAAAGTAGTATTCCAGGAGATTTAAAAAAGTTTATAAGAAAAACTTGTTTAGAATGCAAAATTATGCCCGAATACCGAATTTCATAACCATAGGCCTACTTTGATTTACGTTTAAATTATTTACTTATTATAATATATGAATAAAAATTAATTTGTAAAAAAACGTAAAAATCAAATGGGTATGTTATGAAATTCGTATTCGGGCAAATTTGCATTCTAAACAACTTTTTCTTATAAACTTTTTTATATCTTTGCCTAGAAATACTACTTTACTACTCATAAAATTTAAAAATGCTCGTTCAAGGCATGCTATTTTTAAAAATAAAAATATGAAATTATATTTTTTAATCAAACGTCAAATTTCAACCCCAAAATTTTGTCATTTTTACGTATAAATTCGCTCATCCTGGGACACACTGTATACTGCATTGTCTAATACCTTCGAGCATGCACCTACTAGAGGCAACCTTCCCGTGCGAATAAGCGTGCGAGGGAAAAATAATAGTAATAAACCCTTTCTTTCTTGCTTCACGTACTTGATTTGTCAGCGATGCTTAAAGATCAATAGTAATAAATAGTTTTTTAAGTCATTTCTCTTAACTTGGATGTTAAATTACGCTTTAATTATTTTCAGTAAAACACATCTTTAGTTCGAGAGAGTTGATTCAGTTAGTTCCAGAAGAGCCTGATGCCACTGCTGATGAGAACATGAGCAACAATACATGAAAGTAAACAATGTTTTAATATTAAAGATTTAATAAATATTTTTGTTTACATAAATTTGTTATTTTTATACATGTGATATTCACCCCTGTATACAAAGAATATATGAGTATTAAGCGTAGTTCATAAGCTTGCGAAATGCGATTTACGAATTACGAATTCGCAAAATTTTTCCGCCGGTTTTTTTGGTATTTCATAGCGCTGCGACTGCGAATTTTTTAGGGATTTAATGCTGGAACTGTTGGCAAGATGCAAGATGGAAGTATTGGCGCTCTGTGTTGACGTTTTAATTAATTTCCCTTCTTTAAAACTTTTTTGTGTTATTTATAATTAATTTGTTTTAACAACATTGTATCTTATGCTAGGTTTTTCTCTGTGTATTGTTTTAATAAACATTTATAATGCTTTGGTCGTCAGTGAATAATAAGGATCAAGTTGAAAATTTTTACTGGTGAAGAAGGGCTATTGCATTTACTGACCTTCAAAATTGCATCTTATAAGGTGGATTTATTAAAACAAACAACAACAAAAAATAGAATATACTTTATTCTCATAAAGTCTTTATACAGGCAAATAACATAAAATAAAAATAAGACATTACAATAAAGATCACAACTTATTTTAACCTTTGAGCATATACTTATAGAGGAAGCCTTGCTACTAGGCAGCAAGCGAGAGCGACAGAAGAATTACAGTATAACCTTTCCCTCTCGCTTCTACGTGCTCATTGGTCGGTGAGAAGGGTATATATCCCACTCGTCGTGCTGATTCGTCAGCCAGTCCTTCTCGACCAATTTCACGTTGGAGCGAGAGAAAGATTATATTTTGATTAATCTTTCTCTCTTGCACGCTTTTTGGCACTGTCTTAACGGTGAGGCTGAATCAGTAGGAATATGCTGGAAACTTTAAACTTTTGATTTTATTTTTACTTGAAATCACAACTGCATATGTGCTATTAAAACATATGAGCGAATGACAGGTTCTCATGAAATAAAGGATCGCTTTAATCCTGTAAGATTATGATTTTATCGAAAAAAAAAACACCCTAGTTTTCTTTATTTTAAAACTTTAAAAGCACACAACGATCCCCGCTTTATTCCTCGTTCCATCAATGCCGCAAAAACATACAGAATATGCATTTTACAGCACCTTTTAAGCCGGGATTCAACGGCGCGTGGAATGGCAATCCTGGGTTGCATGTCGAGTGTCAAGGTTGGCGCGTCGAAATGTGGTCGGGCCGTTCCCACGGCGCATGTAGGATCGCGATGGATCGCGGTTTCAGACGTAGACACGCAGCGGTTGTACGTCGGCAGTGTCGGCGGTAAAAAATTAAATGACTTGGTTTAATTGTACAAAAGAATGAATCGTTAGCGAACGCGTATCGTTGCTGATGCAGCCTATTATTTTATGTTAGGAACATACAGGATGGCAAGAGGATAAACAAAACGAAAACAAAAAACATGATGAATAGTTTCTTTTTACAAAAATCGAGAACATTCTGCAACACAGTTCTGTTATTGAATATTTTACACTCATTTGCTTTTTAATTCGCTTCCAGGATCATGAATTAAATTCCTATTTTTATGGTATGGATCCCGTGGGTTTCAAATAATTGACTCGGCTTCATAAAGGGATAAAAATTTTAACACCACTTCATTCGACCACTCCATAGTGAAAGTACTACGGCACTGACAGTATAACGCGCATAGCCGCGTCGTTGGAGCGGTATACACGTGCTGCGCGCCAGCGTCCGAGCTCCTTTGAACCGTGTTGATTTACCGACATATGACGGGACTCACCGCGCCGACCGAAGATCGCCAAGCCTGCCCTATCCGACGGCGCGTGAACTGGCAAGTTTGGCGCGAGAACTGCCACTCCACGCGCCGTTGAATCCCGGCTTTAGACAACGCTCTCATAAGAAGCGGTGTTTATATTACCATGGCTTGGTATATATATATATATATATATATATATATATATATATATATATATATATATATATATATATATAAATATATATATATATATATATATATATATATATATATATATATATATATATATATTATATAATATATATATATATATATATATAAAAAAAAAAAAAAAAAAGAATTGAACCGTAGTAACTTAATCTTTGAGCAACGCCAAAATCAAACGAGTATCTATATCAATACGCAGGCTCGTGGTCTTCAATTTTTGCGGAATTCGCAAAATCTTAAATTAAAGTCAATTTTCCCGCTTCTCACATTTCAAATATTACGAATCGCAAAAAAAGTGACATTTAACCTCCTGGACAACTGACATTTTAAGTCGACCAATAAGAATCCGTCAATTTTCCCGCCCCCTAGATTTTAAATATTGCGAATCGCAAAAAACTTAAGAATAGAGAGCTCCTACAATTGACACATTTGAAATCGACCAATCAGAACAAGTTTCGCAATTCGCATTTCGCAAGCATATGAACTACGCTTTATGCTTGGTACTTTTCCATATACATAAATATTAGGTAGTTCAGAATAAAAATGAAATTATTAAATGATTGTATATATTGTACTTACAATGGTGCATGTTATCCTCGTTTTCCTTTGTAAAAAATTTGGGGCAGCTGCCTCTGGATTTTCTTCTGAAACAAAATACAATGCTCAACTCAAGCGAATTACTGCTTAAAACAAAAATATGCCAAACTTACCCAATAACATAGAGAAACACTAATAATTAGAAAAAAACTCCAAAATCACGCGGCGACACGGCACTTTAAAAATAGCACATAAACAATAAGTGAAAGAAAATGGCTTCCGCATTCCGCAACAAAGACCTTCCCACTTCGAAGGAGACCGAAGTCATCCGGAAACGCACGAAGTGGGAAGTGGGAATGTTGCCGTTCGCAGCGACTAGTCGCGGAAATAGCGAATTTTTGAGTACTTTGAGACGACGGGGATTTACAGAAACAAACCTATTTGTAGAGACTTTTTCCGAGTTAGACTATGACATTTTATTTTATTTTTTTCAACTATTTACTAAGTAATTATAAATATCCTATTTATATGCATATTTAAATTATAACCTTCTGCTTTGTTTATATTTAATAACATAGCGTCCAAGACTATATCTAGTGGAGCTGGTCGCCGACCTTCGGCAGATCTATATCAGCACCGGGGTTGTAACGGAGACCTTCTTAGCGGAGGCGGATGCGGAGGAGAAGAGGTTCGCCTTGCGCATTGTATGTTATCGTAAATAAACCTCCGTTAAAACTCCGCATAAATTCTGCGCAGGCGGATGCGGAGGTCGGTTCTTTGCGGAAGTTCCGCAGTAACGGAGGCGGAGGCGGTGTTCCGTTACAACCTTAATCAGCACGCAGAGCGAGAAAGAAAAGGTATATACAAAGGTTTCCTATCATGTTTACTCTACAGTGTATTTATAAAGTGGAGCATTTTATACATTAAATTATGTAGGAGCAAAACGCTCCTACCCGTTGTTTTTTAGTTTTTTTGGCAGGTGTTTGTTCTTTATGTACTTTGTTGTTTTTCTAAGCTTTAAAATAAAATACCATTTATTTGGTTTTTATGGCCGTTTTATTAAACCTCCAATAAATAAGTAACGTGAGAGATTTATGATCCCATCTACGTGGCAACACTGCTTTACCCTGCCCCTAGCCCCGTTCCCGTAAGTGGGCCCTTCACTTTGAGCCTAAACCGCTGTTGCAAAATCTTCAATATTAGTGACACCCCCCTGGTGGAAATAAGTTGTGGGAGTTATCAAACGATCATCATAAAGAACCAGGAGTTCCGTAAAGTTTGTGCCAGATGGGTCTCTCGTACTCTCGTCCTTTAAACAAAGATCAGAAATCGAGACTTTTGAAGGTCTGTCAAGGTTTGAGAAAGAAGGTGATGTTACCTGCGACCAGACGTGTGTCAACCACTACACTTACGTCTAGGTAGTAGCGGTCACAAATTTAAATAGTAGTGGGGACGTGACGTAGGGCCGGGGAGGTTAATGCGACATTGCCAAATTGTACTGTATTTCTTTAATCTGACTGACTGACAAAAAAATAAATAGGGCATACGAAACCGTTGTTTAAAATTATTTTTCTGTCACTTTTTGATAATCTTATTTAGACAATGAGAATCAGAAATAGTCCACGACGAATCTATATGTGAATTAAAGAATTTTACGAGTTTAATTAAACATACAAATTTTAGGCAAAAATAAACTAAATATATTTTGTACCTATACATATTATGCGAAAAATGATTAAAGTAAACAAGGGCAAATGCAATTTAAAATGTTAAAGAACAGCAATAGGAAAATGTCTATTGTTTTACCATAGGCTGTGGGCTGGGAGTAAAAATTTTGGTGCCAAGTTTACCTTTTTAATAGTTTTTGTAAAAACCTTTCAATAAAACGCGTTCTGCGACAGAAATATCTTTATTTGCATTCCATAATCAGTCAATAAGAATATTTACAATAATTTAAGATACATTATATGATAAAAAAAAGGTAGGTAATTGCCTGAATGTTGCGGAACTCCGTTCTGACGAAATTTGGTATGCGGGGGTTTTTCGGGCGCTTATCACGAATTTAAGATAATTTTTTTTTCGGAAACGTTTGTTCTCGAGATATTCATCATCAAAGTTAAAATTCAAACTATCTTCACTATATTTCCTTGCCTTCTTTTTGCACAAAATTCTTGATATAACACTATTTGGGCACACAATATTTTATGAACATCTTTTAAAACCTGTTTCTCAGTTACTTTACACGATTTTTCATTAAATTCCAAATACTTTACTCCTAAAACGCTGCAACCATGCATACACCTATGTGAATGAATGTTTAGACATGCGACTTGATTAAAAGTAAACCTTTTATATTAATAAAGAAAGGCACAAATTCAATAAAACTCATGTTTTAAAAAAGGCTTTTTTTAATCTTAAATGAAATATTATTGTGTCAATTTAGTGTTATATTCTGGCATTTTGCAAAAAGAAGGGGGAATATAGTAAAAATAAGGAAAGTTTGAATTTCACCTTTGATGACGAATATCTCGAGATCGAAACGTTTCCGAAAAATTCAGATTCGTGATCAACGCCCCAAAAAACCCCACATACCAAATTTGGTCAAAATCGGAGTTTAACTTTCTAAACAATTACAAAAAAAAATAGGTTAATTTAAATAAACTATATAATAATAAAATAAACTCCATGAAGTTTACCTTGTTTAAGGGTAATTTTTATATACATCTGCATATGGAATAGGGTTAGAGATCGGCACATAGGTTTTTCCTATATGCGGTGTTTTGGAGAACTTTGTAGGTCATATCTCACCCTTTCAAGTGTACCTACTCTATAAATAGTAAATAAGATGCATTTTAACATTTCCAAAATACTTACATTCATTTATCATAGAAAATCAAAATTCTTTTTTTCCAGATATTATTTTGAAACACAGTAAATACAATATTAATAATAATAATAATAATAATAATAATAATATTAATAATAATATGTATTTATATATTTATTATTTATGTAATACATATTTAAATAATCGCGTTTATTTATTTATTCTGGACATAGGGGATAGGCAGGATCCCTGAGGAAAATGCTGAGTACAGAAAGTTTTTGGGAGTGAGTCTAGATCCTTGCTTGACTTTTAAAAAACATGTTGATGTTCTCTCAGGAAGACTATCAAAAAGTATTTTTCTTTTAAAAAAATGTATCTACCAACGGTATCTACAATTTTTGCTTTTGCAGTGCTTATGCAAGCATTCTATTTACTTTTTCAGTATACTGCGACTTATACAATATTGGCTTGGGGTCATTCTCCTCAGTCAAAATGTTATTCTTTCTTTAATGGAGAGAACTGCAAACTAGGGTTGCCACCCGTCCTTCCTCCGGAATTACAGTCAAGATCATTCTATTATTTTGTTGCTTATGAATTTACGAACTTGTTCTTAAAAAACGAGGTTTTTTAATTGTGTGATAAGAAGAAAATTCTTAAAGATACCACATCAGCCGGTTATGTGAAATTTCCATCCAACCTAACGGCTTTATGTATTCATAAATTGGCGAATGCGCCAGAATATCTAGATGTCCTTCCTGGGCAAGTTATAAAGCTGGCAAAACTATTTAAATTACTTGTCACTATTGGTATTTTGGTCTCCTCTAACCAGCATAAATGCATTCTGGTTTATATCAATCGAAGTATTTCTTGAAAACTTTCTTCCAGGTTTCTTGGATCCTTTCTTTTTTGTGGAGTAAAATCTCTGATGAACTATGTTTTTATTGGGAACAAAATTCTGTTTTATTTGGAATGATGGTATTGTTTTTTCTCTAACGGCTGCTAGTGATGGGGCCACTTGAGAAAATATTTTTTCCAGCACTTCAATTTCTTCTAAATTTGTTACTGTACTTAAAGTTTTAAGAAGCGAATTTTGTAATTTCTCCTTACGTATGTTGATGTCTTGGCAAGAAGGTTTATTTTTAGATAATTCATGGACAGCTATTTCTTATTGTTCTGTTTGGAGTTTCATCTATTACCAGACAATTATCAGTTTCATCTGCAGTCCCTAAAAATAGAAAATAATTATGATGATATAATTTTATTATATTATACAGAGAGTCATTTTAGAGTAATTTACTAATATCTTAAAATATTTTTTAGACTGAAGAATTTTAAATACAAGTGTTGTTACAAAATTGGCATAATTTAAAAAAGTGGTTTTAAAAATATTGGTTGTTGCCAAAAAGAGTGTCACCAAAGACAATTATGAAACTATAATTGTCTTGGTGTCACTAAATCATGATGTAAGGGACATCCTATATATTATTCTAATTGTGGATTTTTCTTTTTTGATCTAACATGACATGGGTGAATTACTTATAGTTTGGTGTTACATATACAAGTAAAAATGGCGTTTTTACTACTTCGACATATTACTATGCTCAAAGGGTTTAAAGATAAGATAACAGTAGAAATAGTTTCACTTTTCTATCTTGGCTTATTTTAAAGCTATCGGATAATACTCATCACAAGCAGTGTGGTATCATGGCATGACTTCCATTCGGAATCACCTTGGTACCAACTATTATTATTGGTACCAATGCCTTAAAAACCAAGATAAAAAAAATAAAACTTATTTTTTAGGAATCTTGTTCTTCCGTTTGGATCAAGTCAAACTTTAATGGTTTACCGACGTTTTGCCATCGATTGGACAAGACATCCTCAGAAATATTTACTCTGCAAGACTGGAATACTGAGTCTTACAGAGTCAAAGAACCTTAAAGATGCTTCATGCAATCGCTGGCGAAACGTTGGTAAACAATTCCACTTTGACACAGTCCAAACCAAGATTCCTCAGTTGACAGGCAGTAAAAGTATATAAAACTTAATTTACTCTAAACAGTTTCGGCACAACAACGCGTAAAAAAAAAAAATGCCATTTTTATTTGTTTATATTACCAAAACTGTTCATGATATGGCTATGGTATGTTATATTAAAATTTTGAATAGAATCGAAAAATGACTAAAATATAGGATGTGCAAGGACACATGTGATTCAGCTGCTGTGATTTTTTCCCCCATGTATGTATGTTAAAAATTTTTTTTAGAAACCCTTTATTTAAACCTCTTTCCTACCACCAAAAAATTACAAGGGATCAAAGAATTACACACTAAATGAGCACCCATTCTAAACAAATATTTTTTTGTCAAATTTACACCCAATAATTATACACAAAACGACAAGAAAATGTTCCCAAATACCACTACCAACTGTGCTTAAACTTTACTATAGTTTATTAAAAAATACCCTACAAAATGTCCTTACACCTTAGTAATAGTAAATTAGCAATATACAAATCTAAGCAACATTAATTTATTTGAAATAAAAGAAATTGTGATAAATAAAAGCTGCTAGCACTTATTTTAAAAACTATCTACTTTTTAACAGTACACCATTAAAACAATTGAATATTTAATTTACTGTTTCTCTTATTCAAATCCATATTTTCCATTTGGTTTGGCGTTAAATGGTAGATTAGAGGGTATGGGATAACTCTGCACTGCAGCCGCATGGCTTATTATACACCCTTGTTCTACGTCTGGGTAATGTCAGCCAGACGGTACCTACAGCTTAACGTGGGTTCCGAACCACAGATGTCCTATTCACGACAACCCAAGACCAGGCCTCCCAAGCAGGAAAGGTCGTTTTCATCCCTATTATTCAACTGGTTGGGGTCCGCAAGTCTGCGGGTGCATAAGACAGGGCAAAGTGTGTTTCGGCGCCTTGGTCTTTGCGAGACTTCAGCGTCGATACATTTTAAACTTTTTGACCGTCTTTTGTTAGGCTAACCACTAAGGCCCAATTTTACAAAGCAGATTCAAACTCAGTTCTACTGAACTGAGGTCAGGCCTTTAACTTTCCGTAAAATCTTAATTTCTTTAAATTCCTTGACATTGACAGCAATATTGAGATTTTATGGAAAGATCAAAGACCTGATCTTAGTTCAGTAGAACTGAATTTGAACCTGCTTTGTAAAACTGGGCCTAAAAAGTCTGACCAAAGATTATAAATAAATTTTTGGTCTGGCCTGGATTCCAACCAAGTCTGAGTCGGTTGTGCGCCTAACGACCCAGCGCTTTAACTTACAGGGTATCACCTGATCAAACTTCAAACTGTTTGGCGTAATTTTTTGAAAAAATCTGCAAGAAATTTTTAAGTTAAATTATTTATGCAATATTTTCTTTGATAAATGATAAATTTCTGAAAATTTCATTTAAAATTTTACTTTAATAAAAAAAATAAATACCTTTGTTTTCTGAGATTTGCATATTCTTGATTGAGCTGGCAACCAGATGTATGTGTTTGCACATATTGTATTTAATAGCTGAATCTAGACAGGAGCACTGAAACTGATGAATGCATATACCACATTCCAAACACACAAGTTGGCAATTTTTGCAATCAGTATCTTGCTTTTGTACTAAATATACTTCTGAATAATTTTCAGAAAAGACTTCCCAGCCATCATCTGAAGTTAAAAGTTTAGTATGATCCATTTCTTTCATAGTATGATGTCTAGATCTTATATTTACAATTTTACTTGAAATTTTTCCCTTGTTAGTTACTGAAAATAAAATTACTATGTTACTTTATTTTATCAGTTAGTATGTAGAAAGTATTTTTTTCAAGTACCTAGTCTCAACTAAAATGAATAGTACAATATTGTTCTTACCTATGATTCTGTTAATTAATTTATCTCTAACAAAACGCATAATTGCTGCAATGGCCTTATCTAACCTTTTTACATTTTTTCCTTTTAGATAAATGTACTTGATAGATCGGTGCATCCTCTCTAAATGCATGTTCGTATTAAGGCCAGCATGCATCCGATAACTGTAAGCCCAATATTCATAATTACAAGCATAGTACTCTTGAAAATATTTAATAAAGGCTGTGCATTCTTCATCTTTAATGCCACAAAATTCTTCCAACATTTTGTGAAAAGCATTTGGATCACGTTCTGTTAAGAGTGTCCGTAAGTGTTTATAAATTAAGGCCTATAAAAATGACATTATATAAATTAATTTGAAAGTGAACAATAATTACATCACACGTACCTGAGTATCTTGAGACTTAATTTTGTTTAAATTTTTTCTCCAAGATCTATCCACATGCCAAGTACAATAGAGCCTAAAAATAAATAGTCAACATGTAATCAAAGTAATTAAAAATTTATTAATTAAATTTACCTTCTTTCTGGAGTTCCCATAGTACTAATCCATGCATTAAAGAAGGTATCTGCTAAATCTGACATAAACACTCTGGGTTTGAGTGTTTCTTGTAATGAATCTCTTATTTTTTCAAAAAAGTGTCAAAACCTGGGTATCTGATCGATTGGATATTAAAAATGCACAAGGAAATCCTTCCCTCAGTTCATCCAAAACTAATAATGTATTTAACTCAAAATCATAACTGTTCAATCCATGAGTACCATCCAAGCAAATACAGTCATTACCATATTTTTTTAAGAAGTCCAACTGGGCTTCCGTCATTATTATTAATACAAAATCTTCTACCTTTAAATTTGGACAATTTTCTTTATAGACACCTTGGGGTTTATAAAATAAGACACATTTTCCTTCTTCTTCCATCTCTCTAACCCAAACATCTACACTGATGGCATCATTTTTGTGTCTTACAGCTTTTGATTGAAGATTATATTCTGATTCAATATTGTACAAATCTTTTCGTGTTAAAAGATGTATTCTTTGTAATGAGCAATCATAAATTGAATCTCTGATTTGATCTAGGATTTCATCAAATGGTATTTTTAATGTTATTTTTTTAGCTAACTCTTCTCTTTCTGTTTTTGTTAAAGAAAGGTACTTCAGTTCATTTTGGTGGCCTACATGTGTTACACAAAAATAAACAATGCATGTACCATCACTAAAATGTTTTTGTACCATCCTTGCAGGGCAATATCTATTCATTTTACAACTTCCTTGAGTTTTTAGGGTCCTCAAACCTTTTCCTCTTGGAATATAGTATCCAGATCGATGACAATCAAAGTTTGTAATTTTGTGGTTTAATGAACTTTTTGTACCCTTGCTAATAAATTTTGAGAGGTTATCTGACTCAACTTTGCTTTTCCACAAAAAAAAATCATCTTGGGACGCAAATGTATGTTTTTCTTCAATAAACTTAATACTATGTACATTTTTTAAATGTCTTATCATACTGTCCCTAAATGTAGCAGAAAAATCACATAATGGACAATTTTTTTGCAGATTATTCACATTTTCTGATGTTTTTGGTTCATTATGAGCTTTTCTTCGGTGTGCATTAAAATGCTTTTTTAAACTAAAGTTTTTACCACATTCACAATTAAAATTATAATTTAAAGGATTTTTATAGGTTTTTCCCTGCTTAGCACTGGTAGATTTTGTAGGATCTTCCATGTGGATCTTAAAACAAATTAAGACTATTTTAGGTATTTTGCCATCAGAAAATATTTTATTCTTACCTGATTTTTCGTATATCTTTCCTAAATTGAAAACGCTAGTAACAACCAAATTTCTAACAGATAGATTTACTTTATCTCACACCTTTTTATTATTTATAAAAAGTTAGTATCGAGAACTAACCGAACACAATATCTAAAACAACAGTTTTTTTCCCGCGTAATACAAAATATGAAACTTTAACCTTCAAACCCGAGACGCAAAGGCTGACAAGTTCTGTTTACAACGCACCCTAGTAAAATTGGCAACGTAGCGTTCTCTTTTACATTTCTAAAATTTGTGACCGCTACTACCTAGACGTAAGTCAACCACTACATTCGAGAATCAAAACAAGCCAGTATGGAATGGCTGAAAAAAGGGAAGACAGCTCCAGTGAAAAATAAGACTCCTCTGTCAGCTGGCAAGGTTCTCTTAACATCTGTCTCTGTTTTTTGACCAGCAAGGCATTTTGCTCACTGATTTTTTGCACAAGCGACACAAAATCAATGCTGCTTACTACTGTGAGCTTTTGACTAATTTAAGAGATGCATATCGCCGCAAATGATGGATTTGAGAAGTCATCCTTCTCCATGACAATGCCAGACCCCATACTGCAGCTCGATCAATGTCAAAACTGAAAGAAATGCACTAGACTCAACTTAAACACCCTCCCTACAGCCCGGACTTATCGCCCTACGATTTTAATTTGTTTGGGCGGCTTAAGAAAGCTTTAGAAGGCAAACGATTTGGAAATGACGAAAATGTGGAGCAGTTTGTGCACAATTGGCTCCTGACCCCCCAACCAGTTTCATTTTATGATAAAAAAATGAATAAAAAAAACCACCTACATGCTGGGAGAAATGTATTTTTAAAGCAGAAAACTACATAAAAAAATATATATTTGTCTTTCATCATTTAATCATCTAAATCTCTGATTTAGAAATCGCCTCTATAATTACACTTTACCATATTTACATTGTCAGTTACATTAGCACACATAATAGATAATAAAGAACACAAATTTAATATCTATATTTCGTAGAATAATCTTTTGGAGACACCACTAAACCTCTACCCTTTCTAGCTCCTCTGTAGACCGTTTCGACGATGTCTATCATTTCCTGTTTGTCTTCAAGTGGCCAATTGATTTTGTTATTGTTACCAGTTCCCAAATCAATCATTATGTGTTTGTTTCTAAAGAAAAACATTACTGTGCAAGGATCATATAATTCATACCTAAAAAATAAGAATAAGTAATGTGTATGTACCCTATGGTTACATCATTAAATATTAGATTTCTTAAATAAATTTTTAATTAAAAGTATTTTACGAAAAAAACAACAAATCTGCAAAAAGCAAACTTTTATTTATAAGATATCTGGAGAATGTTAAATTTTAAATTCATATACAAAAAAAAATAAAGCAGGAAATC
This sequence comes from Listronotus oregonensis, assembly GCA_019359885.1. Lineage (NCBI taxonomy): Eukaryota > Metazoa > Arthropoda > Insecta > Coleoptera > Curculionidae > Listronotus > Listronotus oregonensis. The sequence goes on along the minus strand of JAHBCN010007557.1, from coordinate 16,836 downwards.
AGAGTAAGTAAACAACAAATTGAAAGTAGTAATATATTTCTTTTTATTTCAATTTAACTATATTATTTAAAAACAATTTATGTAAGGTAAAAATTAAAAAAGTGGGTTAAGTACTTAAGGTAAAAGAATTGCTTACATTTTATTAAAATCAGGTACTTCTGTGATATCAACTAGGTAGATAACTGCAAAATTTTTGACCTTTTCTGCAATACTGTACAGTACTTCATCCATTTTCATACAAGATGGGTCCCAATCATGACCGAAACGGATTACCTAGAAGCAGTTACTTTAAAAAAATGTCATTCATTTAAAAGTCCTTGAAAATATTAAGATTTATTTAGTTTAGGAATACTCCCATATATTTACCAAAGAGTGACCGCAAAAATTGCTCAAAAACTGCCTGTTTTTTTACAATTCACAGGGAGGTGAGGAAAAGACATACAAGTATGTATTTTATACCAAATTACTTGTCGCAAAAAATTTGGATGAGCATTGCTTTTATATTTTTGCTAATTTTCAAAAATTACCCCTAAGAATTGTGTAAATACCACTCGTATTAAAAGTTATTCTCACTGCGATTTTTGTTTTTGCAACATGTCATTTCATAATAAATACAAATCTGTATGTCTTTTCCTTACATCTCTGTGAATTGTGAAAATACAGGCAGTTTTTGCGGTTACTCTTTAAACCTGTAACTTTATCAGCTATAAAGAGCAATTAGGAGATATTTTACATTTACCATTAACGAAATAGAGGGCTCATATGCAAATGGTAATTGTTTCGAAAGTTGCCTCCTCTCCGATTTTAACCAAATTTGGTATACGGGGGTTTTTTGGGGCGCTGATTACTGAATTTTTTTTCGGCAACGTTTCGTTTACGAGATATTCATCATCAAAGTTAAAAATCAAACTAACCTAATTTTCACTATATTCCCCCTTCTTTTTGTACACAATTCTTGTTTGGTACACTAAAGTGGCACACAATATTTTATAAACACCCTTTAAAATCTTGTATTTTTATTTATTTTACACCTTTTTTCCATTAAATTGCGAATTCTTAAGTTCAAAGGCAGCAGTCCCAATTGTTTACAAAAAGCCTAGTGTATACATGGTTGCCTACACGTTGCGGCGTGTGAAAGTGGAGGTTTGCAATTAAATGGGAAAAAAATGTAAAATTAATATAAAAACAAGTTTCTAAAAGGTGTTTGTGAAATATTGTGTACCAATTTGGTGTAAAAATCAAGAATTCTGTGCAAAAAGAAGGAGGAATAGTGTAAATAAGGATAGTTTGATTTTCAACTTTGATGATGAATATCTCGAAAACGAAACGTTGCCGATTCTGATTCGTAATCAGCGCCCCAAAAAACCCCCGTATACCAAATTTGGTCAAAATCGGAGGGGAGGCAACTTTCGAGACAATTACCAAGCAAACTAATATTTTTACAATATAAAAACAAAAAGGAACTGCGAGTAAAAAGTTACAAGAGTAAATTGGGATTTTATAATTTTTACTTACTACAACTCGGTCTTCTTCCGACAGAATTGCCTGATCCACCTGCCAGCCGTTGTGTAAATGAGCTAACATATAAGACATCGTGCAACGGTTATTTTATTACTTTTTTATGATATTTCTTTTACGAGGCCTTTTTACTACTAACTTTTACAAATATTTTTTACTTTGTTTGCTTTCTAGTCAGTCAAAAGCTTGGTTAGGTTTTTGTCTTCTTCTTCTTCTGGCTTGCAAATTGGGGGCTGTTATACCCCCGGATGACTTTGCTGAGGCATACGCCAGCTCGCTCTCACCCCTCCAAGGTTAGCAAAAGGCGGAGCAACCCTTCCGCATTGGATACCCCCCCCGTTAAATCGAAAGAGACTTCGAAACTACACTTTCACCATACTCTGAATGCAATGTAAGTTTTTCCTTGATCACCGACGGAAAATGCAGTAGATACGGTTCCTTTTACCGCCTACCCGGAAAAAAATTATGTAGTTTTTTTATCGACCGCACCTCACTCGGAGGCCAGACAGAAACTGTCCTTTTTCTTCTTGTCTTTTACTTCTATTATGCTTGCTTCTCAGTTTTTGGCCCCGTTGCTAGACGATAAGGTGGGGAGAGGTGGGGTGTACACCCAAGGGTGGTAAACTTAACAAGAAGTGTGAAAATTTTTGTGTACTTGAGGTACTTTTTTTACTTCAAGTACATCGTAATACTTTAAGTACTAAGAAAAATAGTTCAAGTTATTTACTTGGTCAAATCAAGTAAAAGTTCAAGTACTCTGATATAAATTAATCAAGTACAAGTACTTTCTAATAAAAAGTACTTGAAGTAATACTTCAAGTACAGAAAAGAACTTGAAGTAAAATTTTACTTCAAGTTTTGACAGCACTGTTATCTACCTTGCTGGCAATGTAATGAAGTAACTTCAACAAAAATAACTTCAGTAACAGCAAAGCAAATCTGCTTTCGGAACTTGCGGAACAAACACCTCTGCCGTCTGTTGGTAAAAGCCCTTATCGTTAAATGCACTAAAGTATTTTTGTTATGATGTATATTATATGTATTTAACTATAAACAAATATATAGAACTATAACTTGTTCGTATCATGGATTTTCGTCATTATGAACATTACAAGTAAAAATAATAACGAGTTTTTTTAAGGTCACGAAGCCTATGACTTGTCCACCCTTCTTATCATAAGATGTGACACTTTTTTGACCCTCCCCTCCCTTCCCTTAACGTGTGACGAATTTATGGATGGCCCCTAACTTCGTAATTAGATACAAAAAATAATTCTAAAGGATTTCTTTAATTTTTCTTTGAATCTTGCGAAATATGAGTAGATACTTATTTTTGGGTACATTTTCCGTTTATTTCGCTACTCTGTGTAATATGCTAGTCTTTCTAGACTTTTTCATTGGAATTTTAAGTTTATTGTTATGTCAAACTCTTCTACTCTTTAGTAGTTTTGTTTCTTTTTTTCCCAAGAAGTGCGTACATATCATTTTTCTGTATTTTAGCAAAAACATAGAAAAAACAACCAAGTTAAGAAAAATTATTTTATTTTTTTAATAATTAAGGTTTTAACTACACAGTAATATATTCTTTTTTAAAATATAGACTAGATTATACAAAATCTTACAAACTAAACTATTAACATCAGGACCATGCTTACCGGGAAAAAGATTATAAAAAGTAAATGGAAAGAAATATCAAATTACAAAATAAGGTAAAGTGCAAGTCCCAATGTCCACCAATAATTCAATAAATGAAATTGTTATAATTGCGACTGCATTTATAAGACCACCAAGTGACTTCTTGGGCTCCCCTACTATAAATAGTAGGGGAGCCCAAGCGGGGATCTCGGGATTTACTAGAGCGCGGCAGATTAATATACAGGGGGATACCCTGTACCCGGTTAAGTACCTGCACCAAATATTAACCCCCTATACAGGGTTTCCCAGAATATGTGGGCAATCTCTCGGAATCTAATAGAAAACCTAAAAATATTATGACAAGTTGGTTACTAGATAAGTCCTCTTAAAATGAACCCATGTAATCATATTTGGCTTATTTAGTTTGCGAGGGACGGACTAGCTCTGACACAAGAATAGCAATGTTTTAATACCCTGTATGATAAAGGCTTAACAATATTATTTTTGGATAGTTTTAACCTTAAACATTAAAATTAACTGTTTACAAGAAATAAAATGTTATGTTTGGTATTTTTTTTACTTTATGCAGGGTTTCCTAATTGTACGTCAATATTTAAGGAGGCAGTTTTTGGGTCCATTTTAAGAAGAAAACTTCATATGAACGTATGTCCTAAACATCTTAACTTTTGAGATACAGGGTGGTAAAATTTTTAAAAATAAATATTTTTTTATTGATATCTGTAATACCACTTTAGGTTATATAACTTAAATTAAAGTCTTTTAAAAATACATTGTTTATGTCATATAAAGTTTCGTATATCTTTTATAATTTTTAAGATATTGACGTTTTAAATTAAAAAAAGTTAATATCTGAAATTACTCCTTTTCTCAATTTTTTGCTATTTGACACCCAATTTTGACTTATAGGGCGTATATCCTAAACGTCTTAACTTTTGAGACACAGGGTGGTGAAATTTTTGAAAATAAATAATTTATTATTAATATCTGTAATACCACTTTAGATATTTTAATGAAATTTGTCATACATGTACTATGTATTAAGACTAAGATACACTTACCACATTATTTTTATTTGCCAAAATAGGCAGGTCGAATTCCGTACGAAGGCCACTGGTGGAAATAAAAAAAATATATAGTACACTAAAAAATGCCTCTTGATACATATTACATGTAAGCCAAATTTCATTAAAATATCTCTAGTGGTATTACAGTTATTAATAATAAATGATTTACTTTTAAAATTTTACCATCCTGTATCTCAAAGGTTAAGACGTTTAGGACATACGTCCTATAAGTCAAAATTGGGGTCAAATAGCAAAAAATTGAGAAAAGGCGTAATTTCAGATATTAACTTTTTTTAAAATTTAAAACGCCAATATCTTAAAAATTATAAAAGATACACGAAACTTTATATGACATAAACAATGTATTTTTAAAAGACCTTTAATTTAAGTTATATAACCTTTTTGTCTAAATGCTAGTTATAATCAAAAAACCGAATTTTCAGGATTTTTTCAAGGTATACCACTGGAAAAACGTTTAAAATATATTTTTTTTATTTTTGGATTTTTTCTGAAAACTTTAAGTGATTTGGGATTTAAATAAATAAAATAAATGATTTATGATTAAAAAAGCCAAAAATCACGTCAATAAAAAAATATTTTTTTCCTATTTTGGACTGAAATTTTTTGTCAAAATTACATTTTTGTTTATATCCCCTTTATTGTTTATTTTATCAAAAATGTTTATATAACTTTGTTTATAGAAAATTTAAAAAGCTTTCTTTTTTGTTTTATGAAATATTTTGTATTTCTTAATAGTTTATATAGTCGTAGGCCAAACATTCCATAAATCTCTTTTTTAGATTCTTAAGGACTAGCAAAACAATAATTTGTATAATTTCAGACATTATTTTTGAAGATAAAACTTAAAAAGATTAAAAAGTATTTTAAAAATAATAGAGAGATGTTTCAAATTTACGCTAGGATATTACACTCCGTTTCAGCTGTAGGGACATACCGATCGAATCCAATTGGTTGCGCGCCTACCAAGTTGTCATAGTTATCTTCTTTCAAGCACAATTGTGCGTCACCACTTATTTATATTAAAAACAATTTAATTTTTTTTTAATTACAAGTCCTTTTGCACAGTCCCAAATATACCAACAGTAAATGTACAAAAAATAAAATAAAGTTAAAATTTACGAGTATTATTTGTTTAAGACTAAGTTCGATAAATTAGCACCAATATTTAATTTGACCCTGTAAAAATTGTCTTCATAACATACTTTTTTTTATAACAACACACAATACATATCTTTGGTTAAAATTGTTATTTTATGTACAAATTTTCAATATTCTACTTTACAAAGTTATATGATAATGCATACCTATTTTTCATAGGTTATCGTCGAACGTTACTTAATATTTTAAAATACGTACAAGATGTATTTTTTTGAGTAAGTTTAAAGATCTGTTTACTTCCCTTATAGAAAAAAAACTAACGTATCAAGATATTTCTACTCCTACAAGATTTCAAGCTGCAAAATATCGTAAAAAAAAAGCTTCAATTCAACTTTTTTAAATAACTTTTTTCAAAATACTGAAAAATAAGGAACTTACATTTATTTGGTGTTTCAAATACGGTCCTGTCTAAAGTAAGTTGTCACCGCCCATTGACTTAAACCGACCTTACTTGCAATCACCCGAGTCCTTGAGTCCAGAATGAGTCCGCAAGGGAAACCGTCGCGCGTACAATCTTGAAGCAGCGGTCGCGGATTAAAGATACTCTCCAGAAATAAGAAACAAATCCACGTATTAATTGTTTTTGGATTGTGCCATTTTCGCGATTTAAGAATGATTTAAAATTAAAATTACCTCTCGCCTCGTCCGTTTTAAGCAATACGACTGAGTCCTAATGCGTGATTAACAAGACAAAAAACAAACGTAAATAAGAAATAAACTATCTTTTTATGCTCAGGCCCGCACTAGACACACCTTTAAATAAATTTATGTAGCTTTGTTATTTTTGGGTTTTAAAAATAAAATTATTAGAAAAAGTTGCTTATTTTAACGAGTTTTATACACAGCTAAAAAAGCCTCAACTTAGGAATCACCCTGTATTTGCAAATTTAAATCAACAGGTTATAAGTAAATGCCGTTTGAGCACTATTTTCAAAAAACCTTTGATTCTGTTAACTAACAACTGTGATATCTTTGATATAACTTTAAGATCACTTATTCAAAATAAATACATAGACTAGATTTGAACGAAATTGATAATATAGTTTATATTTTTTCGACTTTTTTTAAATAAAAATAATTAGCAACGTTCACGTTAATAACATTTCTGATCTACGTTTTTTCAAGCTGTACTAGCTGTACAATATTATCTTACAAAATTAGCTATTAACAGATGTTACATTAACTTAAAGTGGCCGAGAATTCCCAAACACTTTTGACGACAAATTTCATCTTCTTTTTTACTTTAAATTATCATTTAGTTATTGACTTTTTTATATCTATTCTATATCTACATATTTATAAATATTTTATATCTAATCATGATTCGAGAATAACTTCACTAAAACTGAAGTACTGGTCAAATCCATATAGTCCAGTCTGTCTGTAGGTAAAAAGAAGGCCTTTTTATGACGTTAATTTGTAACCGGTAATAGTTTTAGACTCGAAAAAAGTGTGCTGGGGTGGGGTTTTCATTAAAAAATGCAAAAAACCGTTAAAAATAGCAATTTTTTAAAATGTTGATAATTATTATTGCACGAATATTTTTTTAACCATTTCTAATATTTAAAATTAATAATAATTTTTAAAAACTAAATGCACCATTATTCATAAATTTTTGCGATACCCTAGATTAAAAAAAAAGCTTGATCCGATAAAAATTCGCATAGATATGGCTATTTTGTCGGTGCCCCGCTGATTTGAATTGTCAATTTCAGTTTTTGACTCGGCATGTCAGTCTGAGAGCTTCTATCCCCACCTCTACCTCGCGCCGAGGAAAGATCAGCAAAGACAATTGTAGTTATCACTATAGACACACAGAACAATGTAAAATTTTTGGTAATAGGTTTGGACGCTCGCTTGCTGAGATTCCTTGGGCGAGCGTCCATCGAGAGAATATACGTGCACACGCTGCTGTATAAACGAACACTGTTGCCAAACCAATAAAAGAAGTAACAGAAAGTAGGAATTATTTCTGTCGAAAATAGGCTTCGAATTTATATTCGTTTTAATAATCTTAATATATTTTTTTCTTTATTAAATAATAAAATTTTAATTATTTAAACTTGTACTGTAGGAAATTATTTCCTAAAATATATGTATACCTAGTATAAGAATACACGTTGGTAAACATGATTTTAAATTTTTACAAATTCGATTTTTTTATTATAAGACATCCTTACATAAAAAGAAATGTTTGTATAGGCTCACCTAAATTTATTTAATTTTTTTTATAAATAAAATCCTAATAAACGCATGTATTTTTTAGTTAATTGCTATTGGCAAATAAAGTAAGAATTACTAATTAAAGTGTGGCCATCAAAGAAGCAAAAAACGGCTAGTTTTTTGGAGTTAAATTAAAAAAAAACGTTTTTGTTTAATTCATTGCATATCGTATTGCCATTTGTGCGATGTGATTTGTTTGTGTTTTTCCTGGTGGTAATTAAAATTTGTATTCTTGTTAAAATGTCGGGAAATCTATGTCAATATTATGACTGCCGAGTGAGTCGAAGAGCAGATAAAGTTAGGCTTTTTCGTTTTCCCTACAAGAATAGTACACTATGTAAGCAATTGATTATAAACTGTGGTAAGTATTTATCTATGTATATTAAAATTATTTAGACTAATAAATACCTTATAATTATATGATTGACACCTAAAATTTAATTTTTGTTTAGAGTAACCTTTTGATAGTTATTAATTCAAATATTTGATTTTTAAAAGAGTGACCGCAAAAATCGCTTAAAAACTGTCTGTTTTTTCACATTTATTCATTTAGAAAGAGCATTGCATTTCGTTTTTTGCAAATTTTAAAAAATCACTTCTATTGGGGGTCGGAAAGATGCCAAATCTAAAAGATTTCAAAAAAGCAGTGGAATTAAAAGTTATTCTCACTGCAATTTTTGTTTCTTCTGCAAAGGTTGTAAATTAACCCCCATGAATGTGGGGGTACAATCATCCCCTAAAATATATAAAATTATGTACAACTTTAAAAATTGCAAAAAAATCAGATTGTTTGGACATGCCTAATAAAAAATAAATGTATATGATAGTCAACCACCCTTTTCTAAGGTAAAATTACCCTTATTAGTGAGAAAAAATGAATGAAATCCTAGCTTTTACAGAAAAAGTCTTAGCTTTGTATTTTTTTGATCCAAGTTAAAAGCCGGTGTACCTAGATTTTTTGAGATCACTTTTAACCAAAACCACCCCTGCAAGGGGGTAAATTAATCCCCTAAAATTAAGAAAATTCATGTTATATTTGAGATATTCTAAAACATCCAAATATACTTTTTAATATTTTAAAAGTTTTATATGAATTTATACATTTAAGGGGATGAATTTACCCCCTTGTAAGGTAGCTTTGATTAGAAATGAACTCGAAAAACCAAAGAAGGTCTACTTTATACACCTGGGATTAAAAATATGAGCCCAAAACGCTTTAGGATAAGCTAACATTTTATTCAATTTTTCTGATAATGCGGGTTTCTTTACCCTTAATTTAAGGAGTGGTTTATTATCAAAACTTACTCTAAACTGTCCGTCATATTTAAGATATCCTAAAACATCTAAATATATTTTTTTACAATTTTAAGTTGTATATGATTTTGTACATTTTAGGGGATGCATATACCCCCTTGCAGGAGTGGTTTTGGTTAAAAGTAAACTAGAAAAATTTAGTTACACCTGGTTTATATACTTGGATAAAAAAATACCAACTAAGACTTTTCTTGAAAAAGCTAGTATTTTATTTAATTTTTCCTATTGATAAGAGTAGTTCCACCCTTGGAATAGGGTAGTTGATTATCATAAACATTTATTTCTTATTAGACATGTCCTAAAAAATTCGATGTTTTGCAATTTTTGAAGTTGTATACGATTTTATATATTTTAGGGGATGATTGCACCCTCACATAGTCCATGGGGGTTGGTTTACAACCTTCTTAGAGATGAAAAAGTATTACTTCATTTTTCCAAGGTCCATTTGAAACAAAAATCGCAGTGAGAAGAAACTTTTAATACCACTACAATTTTCGCAATTCTTCAGATTTGGCGATTTTCCAACCCCTAAATGGGGGTGATTTTTTAAAATTTGCAAAAACCGAAAAGCAATGCTCATCTTAATTTTTTGCGACGAGTAATTTAGTATAAAATTCATATTTGCATGTTTTTTTCACCTCTCTGTAAATTGTGAAAAAAACAGGCAGTTGTTGCGGTTACTCCTTATGATTACAAACAAGGTTCTATATTTAATTTTAGGACTGAAATAAATTTTAAAAAATTAAGTTCTGGGGGGATGGGAAGCCACTTACACTGGGAAATATGGGAAACAATTAAGGTCGCGCGTTAATTTTAATTGGATAGTAATTTTTTTCTTATTCAATTATATTTTATATTCCTGCTTAAATAATCGGTATATTTAACTATGCACGGTACCTCTGAAGCATGGGTAAGATTATTAAAAATGTGAAAGGTAACGGGGCGCAGGATTCGAATACTCCATATTTGTACTGCAAAATCCAGTTTGAATTGAAATCGTATCTGCTCCCTTTCTCGAGATTTAGAAAAAAAATCTTTTAAATTTTATAGAATTTTTTTTATTTATTTTGAAAATAAAAATGCATTTCATTTAGGTTTCGCAATTTTTAGTAATTTGTTTCATATTCCACGTACAAAGACAAATATTTTATTTTTTTTAAATATGAATTTTAAGATTTAACAAAAAAAATTTAAAAACTTTTTATTCGAAAAATTAACATTTTTGATTTTTTTATTACTTTATTTTCGATAAATTTAAAAAATAAAAACATTTGTTAAATTAAAACAAAAATATTCATGTTGATTTTACATCCCAAAAAGTGGGGTCGTGATTAAAATTTTAGAATAAATAATTGTCTTTTATATTGTTCTTAATAAATAGGTATTTGCGTAATATTTAAAAACTATACAATTTAGACCCAGCAACCCTTATACTACGTAAATAAAGTTTTATAATAAAAGTACAATAAATATAAAAGAGCTGATGTGACGATAATTTTTTTTATAACTGTATAAGATTGCTCAAAAGTCGTTTTTTTTGAAAAAAATATAGGACCTCTAATTTGATTTATATTATTGTTAATAATTTTTAAATATTTTTAGCAGCTTTTCCTTAACCCCTTGGGCTCACTAGCCAACTTATGGAAAATTTTAGTTCCATTCAGGACTTTTGAAACACTCTGTATTTACATTTCATATTAAATGATGCTCAATTGCACAATTATTACCTTGTTGTTTACATAAAAAAGTTAAATTCAACAAAAACTCTAATGTTATTTTATATTAACAATAATAATTTATATATTCACTAACAGCGGTGGCGTACTGGCCAGCGTACCAGCCTCTCAAATAGGCCTTACGAGGGATTTTTTTGCAGAGGGATTTGTAAGCGGTTTTTTGCATTTGACTCGTATGAACGGCTACAAACTTAATAAACAAATTTAATTAATGGGAAATGAAAAACTGGATTTGTGTATTAAAAAATGCATTTTTAAGTTTACAATTATATATATTTTTTTAATTACAAACCATAAAATGCATTTCAAAAATTTATTTTTCTAATGCACAACGGCAGTTTTTCATTTCCCGTTAATAAAATTTGTTTACAAAGTTTTAAGAGGTTCATACGAATTGAATACCAAAAACCGCATTTAAATCCATCTTACAGCACAAAAAATTCATCGTGCATTACTTCGTTTCCTCGACCAATATCTGTGCAAAAAGCAGTTTGTTGTTTTTGCAACATAAATATGTGCGAAGGAAGCCTACGCTTTAAATAGACTATGACCTATGACACAGTAAGGAGTCAAAACGGCAACGCTGAGAGGTACCTCAGCAGGTAAAAATTAAATATTCTAATAAAATTCAATTGTCGGCAAAAAGTATTTATACAAAGGGACTGGGCGTCTATAGTGATAACTACAATTGTCTTTTTTTATCAGTCACTTGAAACACATTTTTTAGCAATAAAAAACAAATATTACAACCTTTTATTATGCGTTATATCAAGTTTAAGTATTATACTATCAAATACCGTCCAAATTAATTCTTAATTATTATAAACAATTGAGATATTACTTGAAAAATCATTGCTAACTCGGTTCCTAATGGTCGTAGAGATTTCTTTTTTTTCTCAAAAAATATTTGTTTTAAAGTCAGTTCTTTATATTTCTATGTTAATTTTCTCCGGCTCCAATTGTTTTATTAATAAAAAGTACCTTTTTTTTAAGGCTCAAAACAAAGAACTGATTATTAATTTTTTTATTGCGTTTATTTAAATTAGTAAATTATAAGTCTCGAAAAAGCAAAGACAGTTTGTAAGACATAAAAGATTTATAAACAAAAAAGATATAGAACCATAGATTAGGGCTCTAAAATTAGTAAAATTCAATCATCTTAGCAAAAAATTATTCGATTATGCTTTAGAACTTCTCATTTAATTTAGAATTAAAAAACCGATTTTTCGCAATATTAGAAATGAATAAAAAAATATTTTTCCAATAATTATCAACATCTCAAAAATGGCTATTTTTACGGATTTTTTGCATTTTTTCATAAACCAATTGAACAAATCAATTTTAGCCAAGCTCAAATTATAAGTTTTTTCAATACCTAAAAAAAAAAAAATTTGAACATACCCTTCTAAAACTAAAAATGGCGCCTAAAAAGCAAAAAAACACGTTATTAGCATTTTTGACCCTCCATCTCCCACGCCTGCACCCTTTTTTCGAGACTAAAACTATATAGTCATATTCAAGTGATCACCCTCTACAACTTCTAACCGGTTACAAATTAAAATCATAAAAATTACTTACACATTGGGCTAATAAGTAAAACTATTTTACAAAACCTATAAATTAGGACGTGGATGGTGGATCTAATTGAACGGATTTACTATCTATAACATCAGAACGAATGCCGCTAACTTCTGCTTGTTGCAGTTCTCTTTGTTCCGTTTCAGTTAATTCTTTAACGTTTCCTGGTAAATAATCCTTCCACGATCTAAACAAATATCTAGTAAATTTTCGAAGCTGCCTAAACTTGCAATACGTAGCCCCTTCGGCAGATTCAAGCTGTTGAGTTTGTATTAGAAATCCCTTTTCTTTAAATGTCTGTTCTAGTTTTTCTCTTTGTACTGTCTTTTTTGTTTTTTTTTTTATTTCTCTAAGGTTAGTAACATTTTTCTTTTGAACCTTTTGCAACACTTGAGCCAGGCAAATCGGGAGTAAGCAAAAAAACAGAGGTAGAAGTACCTCCCGTTATATCCAAGGGAGGAGTTGGGTATATTTTCTCTCCGCTTGCTTGAAGAAATGCTCCAGTACTAGAACCTTGGACGTTTATTTGTTGTTGTAGGGTTTCTCTAGGGAAAAATTCATAACCCCGCATGCTTTTGTCACCCGTACCGCTGTAATACCTGAAAATAATAATAAAAACATTATCTCAAATACGTATAACAAATATGCATTCCTATGACAAAAATTACTAAAAAATGTTTTTTCTACAAGCGTGCGGAAAACTATACTTTTCCGCACTAATCTGCGTGCGGAAAATAGCACTTTTCCGCAATAGTAAGGAAAAGTAAAATCTTTTAGTTTTTGGAACATAAACTAGTATCTAATTATAAAATCATGCATAATTTTTCTTATAATAGTTGTATATATGAAGAAACTGAATTTTGCTATAATTTTGCAGTCTTTTTATAACATTTATTAAATAAAATAAAATAATCCTCATTTACCAAATATAAGTACATATTTTTAATAACTCCATAGTAATTATCAAAGAATCCATAGCAACCAACTAATTGTTTATGCATCTATTAAAAATTAATTTTCTGTCACGCATTTTTCAACCAAATTGGAGAAACATTTTCAATGGATTCTGACGACGATTTACCAGCATCGATTATCGAAGCAGCAGAAATAGCAAGTAAAGATCTGCTGTCCATGAAATCTTCTCACAGGTATAAAAAAGAATTTGTTATGTTTGAGAGCTGGTGTCAAAGCAAGGGTGTGAAGTCTTTTATAGAAGAGATTTTTCTGGCCTATTCATCTTATTTATCAAAAACATGTAAACCCAATTCATTATGGTCTAGATACTATATGCTAAAATGTATCATTAAGTTACGAAAGAACATAGATTTAAGCAAGTTTTTCAAAGTGACGGCCTACCTTAAAAAACAAAGCGTTGGTTTTAGACCCAAAAAGGCTAAAGGTTTTCTAAAGGAAGAAATATCGAAATTTATGGATGAAGCGCCAAATGATACTTATTTACATATAAAAGTGGCTACCATTTTTGACTTAGCGGGCGTTTGTTGTAGAGAGGAGTTAACAAAAATATGTCTGTACCATATTGTTGACCAAGAAAATTTAGTATTCATACACATCCCAGACTCAAAAAATCACAGCTCTAGAAGCTTTGTCATTTCTGGAGATGCCGAAAATGGAAAATTTTTGAATCTATATAAGAAAGTATGCCAGATTAAGAAAGCCGAAAACACACATAGGTGATTTTTGTGAACTATAAACAGCATTAATACCTTTGGAAAAATGCCATCGGAAATAGCTGCTTATCTCAAACTTCCCAACCCGGAATTGTATACAGGATATAGCTTTCGCCGGTCCTCTGCAACATTTATCGCAAACTCCGGAGAACAAATATCCAACATTAAACGTCTTGGAGGCTGAAAGTCTACATCAGTCGCTGAAGGATACCTCGAGAATTCAACAAATTTTAGAAAGGGTATTTCAAACAAAATACTCAATTTTACCGAAACACCTTCCACTATCCAGAAACAACCGTCAATGCCATCTTTCAATGTATTAAACCTCTCGGTTTAAGAAACTACTTTCATAGCTGCAAAAGATAGGCTCATCAAGAATCCAATGACGCCGCCGTCAACGCTTTCTACAGAAAAGCAACTCGTCTCAGCAATAAATTTGCAAAACGCGACCAATTGTACTTTTACTATAAATATTAATAATAATAATTAGTGTATAAATTCCTTCCTTAATAAATAATATTTTAATCATAAATCATTAAAATTATGTTGGTTTTTCCTCTCGCTTGTTGGAAAAATATTGTTCCTAACACTTGCGGAAAGTAACTTTTCCGCTCTTGGCTGCTTACCCGAACTCCGCTGCGCGTCGTTCGTGTAACGGCAGCCGCGTGCGGAAAAGTATCACTTTCCGCACTTGTTAGGAAAATAACTATTTTCTAATATCTGCGGTCGTAGATAAAATTTTGTATATTACTCGTGCGGTATTAGTTCATTACAATACTTGTGTGTGTTTACCGACTCGGTCTACACTCGTCGAGGCAATATTTAACACTCGTATAATATATATATATATATATATATATATATATATATATATATATATATATATATATATATATATATATATATATATATATATATATATATATATATATATATATATATATATATATATATATATATATATATATATATATATATATATATATATAAATAACTATTTTAAACCATAACATTACTTACCTGAAATTACCTCCAGAATCAACTGACAGCATTTTTTCTTGCAAACTAGGCTTGGCACCGCCATAAACTTAAATTTACATATACTGACTTCCGTAGCCGGATTAGTGGTATTTTCTGTTGGTATTGGAGGTATAAAAATTGCAGACCTTTTTCTTTTTGCTGGTATTTTATCGTTTGAACTAGAACTAGCATTTCTTTTCGGTTTTTCGTCTTGGTAATGAGACTGACTAGTTTCGGCACTGTTAGGAGTTTTAGGTATCCTTGGTATAACATTTCTTAATTGTTCTGAATTTTCCGGATTTGTTTCCGTGCTGTTTGACATAGCGTAATTCATATTTTCAGCAAGTCTTTGGTACATCATAAGTTGTTGCTGAAGAGCCATTGGATGTATAAATATTCCCGCATTTGGCCAGTAAACCCCACTACAAACAAAAATGAGTTTAGTTAAGTGATAATTTTTGTAACGATTATCGCCTTCTTTATTTTACCATTATTTTCACTTGTAAAATCTATGTAATCAATCATAAGATTCTAATGCCATTTCTCCGTACTGTACAATATCACTTGGGGTAATTTTATGAAAAGCAATAGTATAGAAAGAAATATAAAAAAATAGTCAAAAATATATATTACTAACCCCGCACTTGTCTGTCCTTCAGGCGTACTGGGTATGTCGGGACTAGACGTAGATACGCTATCTGGCGTAAAAGATGGAAGTCTCATTTCAGTTTTAACGCTTAAGGAGGGTGAAGGTATTTCCGGAACGATTTCCAAATCATCATCAGACTGCGGTTCAGACTTAATTTCTGATACAGTGGCTTTATTATTTTTGTCTGTTAATCTTATTTTCAGTTGATTTAGATCACGTATGCATAAATTAAGAGGTTCATTTTGATCCTTTCTTTTTTCCTAAAAAAATCCAATAATCATTTATATATAACAACAATAGGTATAACATTCTGCATGCATTTTTTGAGCAACTTAATGATGAGGAACTTCAGAGTTGCTACTTTTAACAAGATGGTTCTCCTGCACACAGCTTGGGCAACTTTGCAATACATTATCGAATTTAACAAAGATAAAATAATTAGCAGAGATGTATGGCCATCTGGTTTTCCAGATCTAATGCCATTAGATTTTTTTTATTTGGATATTTAAAAAACAAGATCTTCAGAAACTGACCTCACAATGTTGGTGAACTGAAGGAAGCAATTCGAGCCAAAATAGCACACATTACATCTGTCTAGATTCAAAATGTCTGGAAAATGAAGGAAGACATTTTGAACACTTGCTATAGTATAAATTATTATTGCTATATTATTAAATTATGGTTATCTTTGTTATTACGATATTTGCCCAATAATTTTCAAGTCATGCTCATCATTTTAAGTCAAATAGTCTTAACTTAAATAATTTAAACAAATTGTGTGAACTACGAGTTAACGTTACTTGTAAATTTTCCAATTAGGTTTAACGAAAATCCAAAAATATAATTAAATTAATTTTATGGTACGAGCCTGTGCAATAAAAATAAAAATATTCAGTTCGCAACTGTAAAACCTGTTCGTTTCTAAGAACTAAATACAAAATACCATGGCATTCCAAAGAATATGGAATTTAACAATCAAACAATCACATCACCAAAAAATATTGCTGACGCATTCGCGGAACATTTTGAGAGTTGCTATAGAAAGTGTTCAAATCACCGAGGAGCGGCGGTGTCCGAATCTGAATGTTGCTCACTGTCTAATCATAGATTTACCGCAGTAAAAGTTCGTCAAAAACTAAAGAACCTGGCAAAGAATAAAAGTACTGGATCAGATGGAATACCTCCGTCGTTTCTTCGGGGTTGTTGTGAAT
>JAHBCN010007556.1:43068-65568 GCA_019359885.1 Listronotus oregonensis | reverse complement strand
TTTAGGTGTATCAGCTAGTGTATCAAATAGAAGTAGGGTAACCATTAAAAGTACAAAAGCAGCCTTAACAGAAACAATTACATACATGGCCAGAGGGAAAGTGGTACAAACGGAAAAGCGTGAATTGGCTGTGCTTACCAGGGGTAAAATCCGACCAGGTGAAAAAGATGAATGGGTTAACGAACAGCTTTACATACCGCCATTACCTCCAACTAATTTAAGAGGATGCCATTTAATTAGAATTAATTATGATGTATTTGTAAGTATATTACCAAACTTTGCTCAAAATTATCTTTGTGTCCAATGTATGGTGAAAGTGGAAAAAAACTTCTTTATCTTATAGGAAATGTCAAGCTGAACAAAAAAATATATATAATTGATATTGATGGCCTAATAAAAGTACGTCAGTTCTTTTTATGAAATTTGATGTAGCGCTTTTAGTTTTTGAGATAATAACGACTTAAATTTAAACTAAAAATGCAAATATCTCAAAAAATAAAAGAGTTACGAAAAAATGTAATAAACTAATCTATTTGTATCTAAAATCAATTTTAATTATATACTTTTCTTTTTTAAAATTAATAGTTTTTCAGTTATAGTTATTACGTAGTATTTCTAAAATTGCAAATTTCCAACCCCAGAATAAAATACAGTAAAAATCGTTGAGGGTTGACGATTTTAACCCTTTACTAGGGTAGTACATGATTAGAAATATTATTTTAAGAAAGCCTCTATTTTTATCAACATATATTACATAAATTAATTTAATTTGTTTTTTAAAAACTTAACAGCACTGTAATTAAGAAGTTATGAAGTTTGCGACATATTTATAGGAACTTTTTTTTCTTATTTTCATCCAAGGAGTCAATCTGTGAAATTTTTTGCAACATTAAAGAAGTTTCTTAGAAGTAAAAAAATCCAAAGCTTTTTGACTGAAACGCTGCCTGTTGCCTTGTACATATTTTATTCTAAACTATTGGATCAACTAAAAAAATATCCTTTTTTTACAATTTGCCGATCTATATCGCCGCCAAAGCTTTGTTAGATTTTGACAGCCCTAGACAAAACAAGACGCGAATATATCAAAAGGCTTATTTACGATTTTAAAGACGGATTTTTCTATTCTATTAAATTAATTTCCGGTTTTTTTCAGTTCATAGTAGAACCAAGTGGATTACAAAAAGAAGTGAAACTACAATTACCAATAATGATGGCAACGTATCCTTTAAGATCAGAAGATGACGAAAACGGTTATAAATCCGGTACCCACTATCCCTCGACGTTACCAATTTTTAGACCTTGGTTAGAAGATAAGACACAGGATTAAATGAAGTTTCTAATAACAGTCTATTGATGGTGATAATAAATTTGATGTTAGGAAATAATATTTAACATTTACCTAATAAAAAAGTAAAGGTACTTAAAAATGTTATGTTAGAGAAAAAAAGCTTTAAGAGGTTTGATAAAAGAACCTACTAAAATAATTCAGTTGTTTTATGTTATTAAATATACAATGATTTTAAAGGCTGTTCCTAATAACATGAGTACATGCCTTTGTGTATCAACCAAATTAGGCATTAGGATTTGTATAAGTTTCGCATTCGCCATTATATGTTTTTGGTTATACCTGGTGATCCGGGATCCACCACCTTTTTCTTCTGCATTTTTCAAGATAGAAAAATGAAGAAACTTGGGGATATCATACAATGTTAAATTTGACGTTTTTTAACAAGTCACGTGATGATATATATATATATATATATATATATATATATATATATATATATATATATATATATATATATATATATATATATATATATATATATATATATATATATATATATATATATATATATATATATATATATATATATATATATATATATATATATATATATATATATATATATATATATATATATCATTATTATCACAAAATTGATATTTTTGTAAAAGTTAAGTATTTTTAAAAAGTCTAGTGTTTTATTATTTTTTATCTTGTAAAAATGTAATAAAACTTCACAAGGAAAAGCCCAAAAGAATGGTTTTGTAGTTATTCGCTATGAGGGCATTCTTCCTAAGTTTTATTTAAAAACATATAAGTTATCAAAAATACAACAAAACAATGGTGCATTAAACGAATAATTTTAAATTTATAATTTAACAAAAACACGGATTTTATAAAAACCCAATTTGAATAATTGGTACTAACATTAATAAACCTCTAATGTATAATAAATTTGAAAAATAAAAAATATTAAAAAGATCAAAATTGTTTTATTAAACCTTTCCCGCAATTTCAAAATTATTGCATGATAATTTATTTGTTTTATGCTTATTTCTAGTTACCTTTGAGAATTGGGGTAACTTGAAAAAGCATTGTGCGCAGCCCACATAAATTAGAGGATGCCCACGTCTCACTTTTGAAAACTCATACAAAATTTTATTGTATGGCTCAAATATAAATCAATTTGCTACTTTGTGCAGGGTTGGCAACCGTACTATAATTATAGTAGATATACTATAATTATACTCCTTTTTCTTGTGTACTATTATGCCTGCACCATAATCCTTATGTCTACTATAACCTTTATAAACCATATTTTTAGACCTAAAAAACAAATCGTTCGTAATTAATTTTAAAATTTTTCGTTTGGCGCCGAAATGATTGTTGATACTACAGGGTGCGGCAGCATAACTCAATTTGCAAAGGCCGGCACGATCTCCCGATTTATCCGCTTGTGATTTTGTTTCTATAGGGTTTTTTGAAATACCGTGTTTATGTGAACCGTCCAAGGACCCTTAAGATTTAAAGAACAACATCCAGAAAGAAATTGCCAACATAACGCCTGCTATGCTTAAAAGTGTCATGAGAAGCGCCAGAAATTGGTTTACTCAATCGTCATCTACGTGATTTTCTCTTCAAAGCTATGTAAAACAAAACTTTGGGTATGTACCAACGTTATAAAACCAAATTAAAACTTTCTGATTCATACAATGCGTTTTATTAGGTTTTGAAAAAAGGACGTTATGCTGCCGCAACCTGTATATAGTAGAGAGTAGAGTACATTTCAATATAGCGCCCCCAGCGTACAACACATCAATTACTTTAATTGATCCGTGTAAACATCTGCACACTACTGAACACTCGCAATAAAATATGGAGGGTAGAGGTAAGGAGCACCATCTCTTATGGCTGTTTGGCTTAAAAAGTGAACCCAGAATAGCATTAAATAAAGAGGCGCTGGTGTAGCAGAGGGTATGGTGTAAACTTGACCGTAATATATAAAGCGAAGTTTGCTGAGGAAAGTAGTAAAATATCACGAATCAGTAATTATATTTTCAATAATCTGATGATTTTAAATTGAACTCTCAATTTAACAGTTTCATAAAAAAATTATAAACTTTTCACCATTATTTAGTGAGATAAAATTGAATTAAACGATTATGTTTTCTTATCTACTATAATTTTTTCAAATGTACCATAATTTTGTGGCCCTGTTACCATAATCCCACTCTCCAGGGTTGCTAACTCTGACTTTGTGTACTGCAACATGGTTTAAAGTCATACAACAAATAAAAAAGATGTTTTTTTTGAGTTTCTCATTCAGGTGATCTATGATTTTAGAAGAGTAAATCAACTCTGTGCGTAAACGACTCCATACCCAGGGACCTAGACCGAAGTGGTCCTGTTTGGCAAGTGGCTAAGTCTTTCCGGCACCTGAAAACTTTTGTATTAAACCGTTTTTTCTCTTCTATCAATGAAGAAAATGTACTTCCCCGTACTGACGAATCATCTTAAATATCCTACTTAAAAATATAAAATAAAACAAAAGGATTTTATTATGTAAATAATTTATTCTTAATAAACTGTATGGCAAAGTAAATAAAATAATCTAATGGAATTTCAAACATTAAAATTGCACAAAATAAAACATATGTCACTTGGAATAAAACGATCGGAATAATATTCGGGCGTCTAAAATGTTAAATTAACGTCAATGTAACGTTACAGGATCGCCATAGAGGGTTTTTAAACAAACAAACATAACACAACACCTTTTCTCCCTTTTTGTACAAGATATGGAGGTCGGGTAAAATGTAAGTAGGTAGGTAGGTAGGTTTAAAGTGAGTGGGTATAACACCCTTCCACCGCGACCGATCGGTCTATTGTGGCTCACACCCTTTTATATTTCTCCCACCAGGTCCAGACTTCTAATAAATCTGATGATCCTGTTGGGAGAGAGATATTTCACTCCCCCCGGCAACAAGGTGTCATTGCCGAGGATTGCGAATCTTAGTCGTGCCATTGCTGGGCACGAACACAGTATGTGTTCTGCCGATTCATCCCCTCCATGCACATGCGGCACTCGGCGTCTTCCGCTAGGCCGATCTTGTGCATGTGGTATTTTAATCTGCAGTGTCCCGTGTACAGTCCCACTAGAGTTTTAAGGTGTACCTTGATTGCTCCAGTAGTTTGACAGTACATTGTTGGTTCGGTGGGCTTATGAAGGCCTTTGAGTGTCTGAGACTGCCGTTCCATAAGATATACAGATGACCGGTTCCAGCCCTGTGAATTTTGTTTCCGCCCCCCTTTTGGTAAGGAGGTCTGCGGATTCATTACCCTCTAGGCCGGTGTGTCCAGGTATCCACAGTAGTGTAACCTTATTGTTTTGACCCAGTTTGGTCAGCGCATCCTTGCAATTCCAGACGGTTTTCGAATTGCACCGGCTGGATTCTGAGGAGACTGGTGCTCTCCATATGACACGCCTCTCTCTCCAAGTAAATATGCAGAGGAAGCAGTCCTAGGAGGGCTTCCATGGCCGCCGTTGGTGTCAAGCGCAGCGCGCCCGTCATCATTAGGCAGGCCTGTCTCTGTAGGCTAGATAGCTTTACTTGGGTCAGCCGCTGCTGCCCCTTGCGCCACCATGCCACAGAGCCATACGTGATCATTGGTTTTATGACTGTCACGTACAGCCTCCAGCTAAGAGTGCTATCTAGGATCAACCCCAGATATTTTGCTTCTTTCGCAAATGGTATTGTTTCACCTTGCAGAGTTGGTGGTCTCAACTTAACCAGGTTTCTCTTTCGGGGGGGGACAATAACCATTTTTTGAGGGTTTATTGTCATTTTTTCCTTTTGACGCCAGCTTTGTGTGGTGTTTAGTACTTCTTGAAGGATGTTCGAAGTCATCTCATCAGAGTTTTCTTTAATTAGGATGACTAGATCATCTGCATATGCCTGCACATCGATCTCCCAGAGAGAGAGTATGGCCAGCAGGTCATCCACTAAGAGCGACCACAGCAGGGGGGATAGAACCCCTCCCTGCGGGCAAAATGTAGGTACTCTTTGGCATAAAAATTATTGTGGTTTCATGGAAAGGGGAGAGGGCGTGTAGCACCTCGTTTTAAAGGCCCCTCAATTCTCTCCTTAAAACCGCTTGTTAAAAATCGGCCTAGCCATTCAAGACAGAACAAACTAAATTTTAATAATATTTTCCTACAATATAATTTAGGGAATCCAAAAATTTTTTTTCAAAAAATTTATGCAGCTAATATTCGACATAATTTGGCAGGATAAAGTTGCTTGTCGAATAAAATTAGTAAAAAAGTCAAAGTTCAGTTGCAATTGATTATTTATTTGTAAAATATTTAAGCTAAATTTTAAACACTTGTAAGTCTGAAACTGCTGGAACGATTTTCAAAAACAAAAGGGTGTTGAGTAGAGAATCGAAGATCCCTTGAAACGATGTGCTATATGACCCCCCCTTTTCATTTGAAAAAAAGCTGATAGTGCCATCTTAGCATAAGGTCACGTGACTACAATAATTTCTATGCCAAAAAGTAGTTTCAATGATACCCTTTTACCTAAATTTTACCCGACCTCGATAACTTGTCTTGTTCAAAAGTTAGGGGGAAAAGACTTTTAAAAATCGCAATGCATACTTTACACCATTACGGATATTTTATAATGTAAAAGAATGGATCATATAACAGGAGTTAAGCATCTTTTCCTTATTAAGGAAAACAAACCCCAAGTTTCAAAGAGATTTAACACAAAAGTATTTAGTTTCTTCACGACTAAAAGTCCTCTAATTTAGCTATTCTAATTTGAGAGTGACAAAGGCAGAAACAACTGAATCAGAATGTATCGGATTGGTCCAAAGTCAGTAACCATGGATACAAACGAAAGTGACCAATGGAGAGACATTTTCTTCATTAGTTTCTGCTTAGGTCATTCTTAAATTGGAATGGCTTAATTAAAATATAGAAATTTGTTATTATGTTGTGTAAAATAAGCATACATAGGCGAGGGTTGCTTACAGTAAACTAAATACTAATTTTTTATTTAAAAAACCTACATAAAAAATATGTAATTGACCACAGAAAAACCCAATCAAGTTTTTTTTTAATTGTTAAGAAATTCATTTGTTTAAAGCTTCGGGAATATACTTAACCTGGAGGGATAAAGCAAAGCTCTAAAAACATGGTCGCATTAGAAAGAGAAAGCAACAATCATCGCCGTTGCTATCTCTCTCTCACACAACGTAATTGATTCGCCGATTATTTGAATCGGCGAATCAGGTATAGTTCTGTTCATAAAAGTGTTGTACAGATATTTTAGGCTAGTGTAAATCAGGGTTTTATAAATGTCTTTAAATTTGTCACTGAAATTGAAAGAACGCTGGAGAAAAAGAAACCAATAGGCAGACCTAGAATATCTATCCATGAAGAAGACGATGTCCTTATAAGGTATTTACAAGCCAATCCATTTCAAGTTGCTCTAAATGCTATAGAAGGAACGAATTTCCTAGGATCTCGACCAACGGCCTGTCGGAAGGATTAAAAACTCACATCTTAAAAACATGTTGCTGCAAAGAAATTAGTTCTAAGTAATGAACATAAACAGGGCAGAATAATTTTTGCCCTCGACAATATTCTAAGGGAAAATTGGGATAATGTGGTGTTCACTGATGAAAAAGTGTTCCAATCAACTTCCAACGGACATATCAGTGTATACAGACAAAATAAAACTAGATACAATGAAGAATATATTAACAATTCTAATCGATCTGGAAGATTTTCGGTAAATGTGTGGGCGTGGTGAAGTAGACATGGACTGGGGGTGTGTTGGATTTTAAATGAAAGATTTAACGCAATCACATATAAAAATATTTTGGAAAATGTCATGTTGCCTAGTGTTAGACATCATTTCCCGAAAACAATTTCATACTGCAGCAAGATAATTGTCCAGTCCATAATGCCCAAATAATAAAAGAGTGGTTTGCAACAAACAATGTTGAAACTATGGTGTGGCCTGCAAAATGTCTTGATGTCAATATAATTGAAAACGTTTGAGGCATGATGACTAAAAAAATATACGATATAAATTTTAGACCACAAAATAGAGACACGTTGATAAATTTTATTGAACAAACATGGGATGAGTTAAGTGATAATCCTTTGTTAATCGCAAACCTTTATTCTTCCATACCCCGTAGGCTAAATTAAATTTTAGAAAGAAACGGTGCTATGACAAAATATTAGATATAACTGTTTTTTAATTGTTACAGATGTTGTTTACATATTTTTTTTCTAAATTAATTAATCTGAAATCTGTTATAGATCATTCATTGTTAAATTTTGTGATTTTATAAATTTATTTGCTGTTATTTTTTTAAAATAAAATTAATTTATAAGAAATAATTTGAAATGGATTGACCCCATCATATGATTTTAAAAAATTATGTATATTTGTATATTCTTGTACAACTTTTTTTTGAAATACTGGATATTGCAGGCAGGTTTACACGATACAACTGTTGTACAACTTTTTATTGAACAGAACTGTACGTGTGAGAGAGACATAGAAACGGCGAAGTCTAAACACTCCAGGTTAGTGTATGCTCGAAGATTTAAAACGATCCAAAACCTCACACGGTAAAATATTTTATTTAAAACACCTCATATCTTGAATATTAACTAAACAAATATTGGCTGCACAGGTATTCCTCTTTTCCTATTTAAGATTTGGAGGGATGTATTGTAGACAAAGATGTTTGCTTGTTTGTTCAATAACGACCTTATCACAAAATAAATTAACTCTTTTAAATACTAAACATTACAAAGGCGAAATTGAAAATTTAATCTATGTAAATAACGCTATAAAAATCTGCAAAAACTAATTAAAATTTGTAAATAATTGTATATACCTAATTTTAAGTAAAAACAGTGGCAATACGTAGACAGCCTCTGTGATAACTGTAATTTCAGAGATTGATAATATTACACATAAATGTCAATAATTAAGGTATGAAAAAGTATTGTCAACAATAATAAAAGCTAAATTTTTTATTCAATAAAATCAAATCGTATATATGCAGATAGCATAATTAATTATTGTTCTCAATTTGAATTTTTTTAAGTGTATATAAATTTTCTTTCTTACAAATTAATAATTGTACATGTTGCTCCTATTAGGTACCACTCTTTCATATAAACTTATAAAAATGAAGGGCCATATAACAATCTAAAAATTATTAAATTTCGAAATATTATCAAAAATATTAAAGGTACTTTTTTATAAACGACCTAACTAGTGCTAAAAATGCCGGCATTTTATACACCCTGTATAAATCAATAAACAAATAAAACAAAAATAAAAAATCACTTTAAAATAACAAAAAAATATCTGGCACAACACTGAGTTTCTCAGGCTAAGTAAGCCTCACGTTGATATTAGTATATTCAGGATTAAAAATTTCTACAAGTTCTTTAAAAGTTGGTCGATCCTCTTTTTTGAATTCCCAACATTTTAACATTACTTTGTATATATTATCAGGACAAGCTTCTGGTTTCGGTAGTCTTTCTCCTCGATCTATAAACTTGATGGCCTAAAAAAATTTTTTTTTTTATTTAATAGTCTTTTAAATCATAAAATTTGTTAGTAAATAAGCGCAGCGGACAGGCCCGTAGCCAGGATTTTTTTTCGAGGGGGGGCTTTGAGATTTCTTGAAATGGTGGGGAGGGATTCACTAATTTTCATTAATCAGATTTGTATCCGGAACTTTAATGGAGAAGGAGCGCTTATAACATGAAGACAGATGATTTCGAACCAACAAACTTTATATTTATGCATTTATGTACCATTAATCAGTTTTAAAATGTAAAAACCTACCAATAATCTAAGTTTTAAAAGGCCGAAACTCCAAAAGCAATCTTCTGATCTTTTTCCCAGCCATAATCTCGATCACTTTGTCTGGCTCCACAGTGATATCCCAGTGAACTGAAATCATAGCCAGTGCACTCAGTCTGTTGTCGATCATCACACTACGTGGTAAAGTTTTTACTCTTTTCATTGTAGAAAATGATCTCTCTAGACTAGCTGTTGTCACAGGCAAAGTAGCTAAGACGGTGAGTAGGTACCTAATTGAACGAAAATAGACTGGATCGCAGTGCTCTAACACTTTTAGCACCTCCAGGTTAGCATCTATGGTGGAAGCTTTTTTGCACCATAGTTCATACTCAGCTTTTACTGCAGAGAGTGAAATTCTGTCATCAAAGTACGGTGCTAAATTTTCCAACTTATTTGTTTCGTGATTAGAAAGGAAGCCTGGAAGAAGCACCTGGAAACTTGGAAGAATATCTTCATTTGAAATAAATCTGTCTGCTAAATTTTGAATCAAACTATCAAGGCAAGGGATGAAGATGGCCACCTTGTAATAGTTTTCAGCCGAAGTAATTTGTGGATTGGCGCGCTTCGTCTGCTTTGTTGTAAGTCGTGGAACCTTCAAGTCAGTTTCGAACAGTTCTTCTGAAAGTTTCGATGCCGAGTTGAAAATTTCGTTGAAGATTTTGTCTGCATCTTTTCGATGATTTCTTAGAGTGCTTAGAACCTCTTACGCATGTTGCAAGGCCGATACCAGATCAAGAGACTTTTCTTGAAGAAGCAAAGACAACGCAAAGTAAGACTGAAAAGTTTCTCACAAACGATAAGACTGACGATAAATTCACTCTTCTCCATGGCTGCCAATAAAGCTGAGGCTGTTGAAGAAATGTTCCGCGTCGTCTTAGAAATCTCTTCCAAACTTATGCAAACCCAGTTGAAGAGTTCGACGAATGTTAAGACACTGTCATGTCTTTCGATAAATCTCATTTCGCAAAGGCGGAGAAGTCTTTTTACTCTCTGGCGCATGGACAGAAATCGCATCCAAAAGGGATTTATTTGCGTATGGATGATTTCGAAACATATTCGCTACTTCGTTAACTGTACCAAGGCAATTCCTAACCATTGAAATGGACATGGTATTAAATAACGCAAGGTTTAAGCGATGGCTCGCACAATAAACGTATCTCGCATTCGGGTACTGCTGCCTGATTCTAGACTGGACACCACTAATATGACCTGCCATCGTCGCTGCACCATCGTATCCTTGCCCAACGCACTTGGCAAGACCTAGCTCATCGCAGCGCTTCAATATGACTTTGGTTACGTTTTCAGAAGACTGGTAGTGAATGGGGAGGAATCCTACAAAATCTTCGCGTATTATCGGAGTTTGCGAATTCTTCACTGAATCTATATATCTAATACAGATCGAAAGTTGTTCTATGTCTGATACGTCCATGGTCTCGTCGGCAAGTAAAGTAAAACAACTTGCGTTGTTTACTTTCTTGATTATTTCTTCTGTAACTATTTCCGAACATGTCTGAATAATTTTGTTTTGAATATCCGGACTCATATATGTGGCATTTTTACGGCTGTTGATGACGTGCTTTCTCAAATATTCATCGCCAGAATTTGCTCTGAATCGCAAAAGAGCTCGAAATTTACCATCTTTTCTTTCAGGCTTTTCTAAACCGAGAGGTCCACTGTCACAATCACATCTGAGAGGCAATTATTATTCTGCGCAAAATAAAATTGTTTATATTATTGGTCGAATAGCCGCTCGGTTTTCTTCCTTTTCTTTGGCTCTTTAAGTATCTAACTGAGACATGATATCCTGACATTTCCCTGCTGAAACTTCGAAAAATGCTTCCACCATCATGGCACAGTTTTTGTGGTACTGTCTACTTGTGTGCTTTGTGAAAGCTTATCTAGCTTATCTAAAGGAACTGGTGACTAATTTTCCTGGAACCTCGTGACCTCCTTTCCTGACTCCTTTATGAAAAAATAAACAGCAAGGCTTGTAATAAATTTTCTGTCTGTTAGATACGTTTGGATAAATGTAAACAAAATATATACGAATTTCGAGGGGGGCTTCAGATCCTCGAGCCCCCCCCCTGGCTACGTGCCTGGCAGCGGAATATACTAGATACCAAATACTAGACAGATATAACATCTGTAGTCTGAGTTTTGGGTCAGGAAGGACACCTAGGAAATAAGGCAGAGATTACCCAAGAGACACTCCAACAAGGATATATTATGCCCAGAAATCTCTGGATTTCTGGATTTTTTTAACACCTATTTAAAAGCTCACACACAAACAGCAGGAAAAACAGTTTAAGTATTTGTATGGCTTCTGTTCCAAAGAATTCACCAATATAATTCCTAGCAACTTTTATTTGAACAACATAAAACACCACACGACCCAGAGTATCTAGACTTTACTTCTCGTCCAAAACTCTAAATTTTTAAGTTCCATGTTAATTGAAACCAATTGTACAGTCAGTTTGAGCATAAAAGGAAATTGTTACGTTTATAATGGTGTTAGCAAATTTTCCTAAAAAATTTATTAAATCTTACCTCTGCACCTTTCATTTCACCATATGGAGTAGCACCAAAAGAGTACATTTCCCAAATAGTAACACCAAAACTCCAAACATCACTTTTGTGATCGAATTGGCCATAAATATAGGATTCTGGGGCATACCACTTTAGTGGCCATTTACCACCTTGTAAAGCTCTAAAAATTAAACAGTCTGGGTCAAGAAGGTCAAGAGTTTTGTATAAAAGAAATAGGATTTAAAAATTAACATTGCTTACATTTTGGGACCTAAAATGTATCCCAACAAAGTAGGGTAGCAATTTATTCTTATTTTTTTTTAAGGAGAGGTTAGTTTTTTTTTTAATCGGTGACCACCATTCCGAAAGAACTACTGAACCGATCGTTTTAAAAATTTGTACACATATTCTACATACAAATAACTATCAAGTAGCGTCGAGTTTTTTTTTCAAGTAGTATCAATCTTACAATAACAAATAGGTCGATTTTATTCTCAAAAAATCGACATTTCAACTTTAAAATGATGCAAAAAAATTAAAAAATGATAAAATAAAAAAGACTCGGCATCAATGGAGAGAGAAACTAATTAACTAATTAAAACAATTTGGTTTTTTGATTTTAAATAATCTAGTGCTGAGGAATTGCGGTCATCGCAAAAAAAAAATTTCGAGGCACCAGCGGAGAACTGCAATAAATTCGTTATTTCTTTATATTTGTGTACCATTTTTTTAAAAATATTCTTCAAATGCTCAGTTCGAAATGAGCCTGCTCAGCCGTTATACCCTGGGACCAGGACCGAAGTGGTCCCATTTTCCAAAAAGTAGTAAGGCGAGTATCCCAAAGAAACCACACCAAAACATGAACTCTATATTTTCTGATTGCCCAAATTCTAGATAACTTGTATGTAAGGTACAATTTGTCTGATTTCAATCGTTTTCAAAAAATAATGGCTTCACAAGTGAAATTTTGGATGATTAAACGATTTGCAGTTTTCTATCCCCATTTTTTAAATTAATGTTATTGGTCAGATTCTACAAACACCAAAGTTTAAAACATTTGAAAAAATACTTAAAATATGCAACATTTCGAAATATACTTTAATAAATTAGGTCATCAGGTAAACACCACCTAAAAAACTAAGATAAAAAATCCAGATTGTCTTGATCTTATAGTATTAATTGAGACTCAAAATGTCACTTTTAAGACCAACATATGTATTACGAAAACAATTAAAAAAAGGAGATATGGTACCTTCTCAAGGTGGGAAATAGATGGGGACCAAGAGGTCAGCTCCTTGTTTGAGATGCCCTCGGTCAGGTTTCATCTTCAACAGACAATTTCGAATTGTTATACCAAATAGGGAGGACTGGAAAGAAGGCCCTCCAATCAAAGCCGATCATATCTGATGTACAGATGGCTCCAAGACCAACAAGGGAGTAGGAGCTGGCATCTAGGGAGACAAGTCTAGAGAAAAGATAACCTTAAGTCTTGGTCAGCACGCCACGGTTTTCCAAGCGGAAATCGCAGCAATTGTGCCGTGCTGATTAAAAAAAAAGGGAGTAAAGAAGAAAATATCGTCATATACTCAGACAGCCAAGCGGCCCTGAAGGCCATCAGTTCTCCAAAAGTTAATTCCAAACTAGTGGGGGACTGTATACAGGCCCTGGATAAAGTCGGCTTGGCAAACAAACTTACGGTAGCCTGGGTACCAGGCCACGAGGGCCACCCAGGTAACGAAGAGGCCGACGACCTAGCCAAAAGAGGATCAGCCATGGAAATGATAGGCCCTGAGCCATTCTGTGGAATCTCGGCAGGCCTCCTTAAAGCATCTATAAAGAGCTGGGTAGACAGAGAGTTTCAAAGCTGGTGGTTACAAACACCAGGACAACGACATGCAAAGCAGTTCATTAAGACCTGCTCGGCAAAGTTTACCTCGGACCTACTGAGCCACAGTCGTAAAGTCGTAAGGATAACGGTAGGTCAACTAACAGGACATTGCAAACTCAACAAGCACCTGGAAAGAATAGGCCTGGTGGAGGATAGCCTGTGTAGGTTCTGCCAGGAGGCTGAAGAATCATTCGTACATGTGTGGTGCCACTGTGAAGCACTATGTAGGCTTAGGTTTTCTTGGCTTGGTGAGGAAAAGCCAAAACCGGCAAGATATATTAAGTGGCCAGTGTCAAGACTCTGGAGTCTAGTTAAGAAGACGGGCCTGGACAAGGTACTCTAAAGAAAGATAGGAGAAACCACAATAAATCTGGCAAGGTTGCAGTGGTGGAGGTCATTTTTGCCATCTCCGCTCAAATAATCTAATCTAATCTAATGGTACCTTCTATAAAAGTTATTTAGTATTTTGAAAACAATCAAATACTGATAGGAATATTCAGGGATTCTGGAAAGTGCTTGTATCAAGTTTAAAGAAAGACACTTGACGACCCGTTTTTGGACTACCCTGTATGCTCTACAATAATTTTGCAATAAGTATTTTTCAAATTGTACAACTTTTGTAAAAATCCGTTTTTCATATCTTATAGTTTAAGTACCATCGAAGCAATAATGTTTTAGACACACTCTGTATATTGGTAACGCATATTTAAGAATCAAATAATTATTATCAAATTTTAGGTTTAAAATTCGGCAGAGATACAGAATTTTCAAGAATTGGCTTTTACAGAATATCTCTTTGTACAGATGTGAAGATAATTAACCCAACCATATTTTTTTAATAAATCAAACCGTGTATTATATGTTTCTAAACATGCATAAAATGGCCTATCAAAACATTGTAGGAAAAATACGTAGTTTTTGTATGTTTATTTAATAAAAATGTAAAATGTGTCTAATTTAAAAGAAATTGACAAACTCATTATTTATTTTGAAACCCTTAACTTACCTATAACATTCGTTGTCACTTCCCAAAGCCCTCGACAATCCAAAATCGCTTATTTTCGCTTGTACCTTTGAAGCTAGTAATATATTTCTAGCTGCTAAGTCTCTATGGACAAACCTATTCTTCTCAAGGTAGTGCATGCCTTAAATTGATCAATACCAATAATAAATAAACGATGTAATGAAAACTAATAAGCAAAAAAATACAACAGGACGTGGAACAAGCAACACTATGTATGTTTGACCAAAGTGTTTTTAAGATTTATTCTTGATTTACACACTTGCGTTTTGTACACCAAAAACTGTCTCTGATGGTTCATAAAATATGGTAAAATGAATTAAAACTAATTTTAAAACTAAATATAAAAAATATGTATTACTCACATATAAAATGCAGAAATATAAAATATTTATTTGGATAATATGGCCCGAGAGCTGGCAGCAATTTTCGGGTAGGTATTTGGGGCAATCTGAAAACTTGTCATATACTTCTCCTATTAAACCCCAACACGGAACTGCAGACCTGGCTGGTGAGTAGCGGGGCTTAATCAACCCCTAATTTTTTTTTTTTCAAAATGTATTTGAGGCAATATGCAATTTTTATATGTTGAAGTTGAATGTTTAAAGAATTTAAAAAAAAAATATGCCAGACGATTTTGTCGGGGTTTTTACCCGTGCAGGCGCGTGCAAAAATGTTTTGCAAAACATATAAAAAATGTATTTGAGGCAACTTGAAATTTTAATAGGGTATTATTTATAACTAAAAAATAAGATTCTGAAAAAGACAGATCATTTTGGTGGGACTTTCCATATGCCAGGTGATCTTAAAAATTATGTATAGGTGCGACTGAGTAGCGCTATAGACAAGCTGCTGTAGTGTAAGAGAGAACGTTTATCGGCAGCTGTCTGCGTTCTTACTTGCCGCGTTACTATTGGCTTTGGCAAGGTCACGTCGCTTACAATAGCCATGAGGTTTCTAGTCGGAATTTCGAAGTAAAAAATCTGTGAATTTCTGCTAAAAATGGCTTAAGTAAAAATGATTGTGTTGATTTGTGTGTGCTAAATGGACATATTTTTTGTGTTTTTTTTTATCATAAAAAAATTTGTTATTTAGTTAATTTTAATACATATTCAAATGTAATGAATTACTTAAATATTTGACATTAGAGCAAAAATATTGTTTTTTTTAACAAATCTGAAGATAATTTTTTTAGAAAATTAATTTTAAAATAAATTTTGTTTCAAAAAATTTTTTTCGAATTCAGATTTTTGCAGCTACATCTAAAATTTAAAAAATACTTTTTTTGTGACAGTATTCAAACTTAAAATTTATACCGAAATTACATATTTTTTTCATGTTAAAATTAATAAAGACTAACGTATTAAAGAAAGTAATGATAACAAAAATATAAAATCACAAAATCAGATTTATTGAAATAAAATGAACTGAAGAATATCTTGAGTACTAAATGAAAATATAAATTTTTATTATTTATTATATTTTAATCCATAATGTTTACGGATCTCTAATATTTCATGATTTTTTTGAGAGTTTTCTCTACATAAGCAATCACTTTATCATCGTCTTTTTTGCAAATGACACAATCTAATTTTTCACCAGACATTTTAAAATTATTTAACTAATAAAACACTTGTAACACCAATATTTATACGACTCAGAATAACGACTCCGAATTCCGACTAGAAACCTCATAGCTATTGTAAGCGACGTGACCTCGCCAGAGCCAATAGTAACGCGGCAAGTAAGAACGCAGACAGCTGCCGATAAACGTTCTCTCTTACACTACAGCAGCTTGAGTATAGCGCTACTAAGTCGCATCTATACATCATTTTTTAGATCACCTGGCATATGGAAAGTCCCACCAAAATGATCTGTCTTTTTGAAAATCTTATTTTTTAGTTATAAATAATACCCTATTAAAATTTCAAGTTGATTCAAATACATTTTTTTATATTTTTGCAAAACATCTTTGTACGCGCCTGGCAAGGTTAAAACCCCGACAAAATCGTCTGGCTTATTTTTTTTTTTAATTCTTTAAACATTCAACTACATCATATAAAAATTGCATATTGCCTCAAATACATTTTTGGAAAAAAAATATTTTTAAAAATTCAGGGGTTGATTTAGCCCCGCTACTCACCAGCCAGGTCTGCAGTTCTGTGTTGGGGTTTAATAGAAGTATATGACAAGTTTTCAGCTTGCCTCAAATACCTACCCAAAAATTGGTGCCAGCTCTCATGACTTTTTCTACTTTTAGTGATTTATCACGTCTGAAATATAATTGGGGAAAATAAAAAGCCGCTTTAACTAAACAAAACTAACCATGACCAACCAGAACTAACATCTTTTGAATTTGTCTTAATTATCCCTAAGCTATTAACAAAATTTTAATAATTTTCATTATGGTATTTATTTGGTTGGTTATTTGGGTCGTCACAATGGTCGGTGTACGAAACGAGAAGCATAAAATTGATTAAATAATTTAGTGTACAGGGTCTTTGATTATATTTACGTGGCTTCTGGAGCCTTTATTTTTGAAGACAGAAAAAAATGTTTTATATAAAAATTGTCCTTTTTTTTTCATATTATCTCTTGAAATTATCAGTAAAAAATTATCGCATTAAAAAAATGGAAAAAAAATGGGCAACTTCAACTTTTTTAAATGGAACACCCTGCATATTATGCGCTACAATGAAATATCTTTTTTTTTCTGATTTCAAATATATATACATTGATGATATTTGGATAAACCATTTTTGAGATATTTAAGCTTAAAATATAAATAAATTGAAAAAAAAATCATATTAGTATCAAGGAAGGTATGAAAACAATAAAATTGTTTTAATAAATTTGACGTATTGATATTGTGAAAAGTTAAAATTTATCATTTTAACTATTAAAAGTAGTTTGTATTGCTTTTTTGTCGATGGGCTATTTAGAAGAAAAAATATCGCTATTATGCTGTTTTTATGGTAACAATAATAATGTGACGACAGTGCAGAGGGAATATTACTATTCTTAACAACAGGTACCATCTATAGATACTATTGAATACATAGTAAGAAAGTTTATTGAGCGAAAAAGCTATAAAATGAAGAAAAGGACTGCAGTACGAAATGAAAACAAGAAGAGAGGATATTCGCGTTTTTCTGGATAATTGTTATACTTTTTCTATTGGACTAGCACTAACTACTTTTAATAATTTTAGAATATCCTGAAATATCAATCTCGGATGCGGCATCTGGACTTAACAAAACAGATTATAAAATTTATTTAACCTTAAAATTTTAAAAATTTTATCCTTATAAATTTATGTCCGTTCAGAATCTTCCTGAACAAAACATGTAGGACTGACCTAAGTATGCATTGGAAATAAATAATATATATAAATTTAAATAAAATTCTATTCATCGACAAGTCTTCCTCCTTTAGCGGAATGTTTAATCAAAAAAATAAACATTATTATTCCAGAGAAAACCCTCACCAAATTCAGCAACATAACAATTTTATTGTTTTCATGGCTTTCTTGATATAATATGAAATTTTTTTGTAATTTATTAAAAATTTAACTCAAAATATTTTAAAAAATGGTTCATCCAAATATCATTAATGTATACAGCGTGTCCCACGCAGTTCTTCCCATAGGGGAAAATTTTTTATGACAGTCGAAACAAAATCATTTTGTGTAGAAAATTCTGCTTATTTAAAAACTAAAAATCCCACGAAAAAAGTTTAAAAATACCGGGTATAAGAGTAGCGAAAAAAACGAAAAATTTATCAAAGACTAAAGACCCTTATTTCGCAATATTCAAAAAAAGGTATTTAAAGGAATTATTTAGAATTAATTTTTATATCTAATTACGAAATCACAGCCACCTACGAAAAATATATTTTTGTATTTGAAAACCGAACGGAAAAAAAAAGTAAAAGTTTAATTTTAAAACAAATTAATGTATCACTTATTAAAAAAAAGAAAAAATTATTAACTAAAATTTAAAAAATTTTAAAAAATAGCCCGTTCGTTTTCCTGCAAAACTTTCCTGTTAACTTGGAAATAAATAAAACAACTTTTATGTCAACTTTGAGGGATTTTTGAGCACACTGGGTTATTATCCTTTCTAAATGCTATTTTGAAAGGGTGGTTAAATAATTTTTTTCTTTAAATTCCCGGCAAAGAAGTAATTCGTGGGTTAGGCGGGTTTGACCTCGCCACGCTTTTAAATTTCTAAATCTTCCTATCCAACGCCCTGGAACATTTCCTGAAGAAACTCGTTACAGCTCGAGAATATGGCATGGCGCACCATCATGTATACCAAAGTTTTTCTAATGTCACGTGGAAGGCCATTAATAAATCAGACAACTGATTTCCCAAAAAATGAAGGTAAACATGCGACGTTATATTACCCTGAAAAAAATGGGCCTATCAGTTGATTATCTAAAATTCCGCACCACACATTTGTCTTAAGAAAGACCGACACTGATAACAAACCGCGGGTTAGCTTGTACTCCACCATATAGTTCTGGGAGCGACGTAAAAGAAGCTTCGTCAGAAAAAAAATATTTTTCATAAAGATGGGTCTTCATCATACCTTATACCAATGAAAATCAAACCGAAAATCAAGTCTCCAGGATGCAATGTGTAGACAAAGATGGGTTTATAGGGATGAAAATGATTTTTTAAGAACTCCCAGAGTAGATTTACAGACTAGGTCTTTCATTTAGAAGTACTTTTTCCATATTTCTAAAAATCTTGGGATTTTAACAACGCTTGGATAATTTGCAAGTCAAAATCTCATCATCTTCGACCTGAACTTGATTTTTTTATTGAATCTGTTTTCTCACTTCCACTACCTTTAAATTTTGCACTATGTCAACAGTTTATGAGATACAGATATTTCAGAATCCTTTCATTGAAAATTCAGCGGCTTCTCTAAAGGTTTTGTAGTTAAGTCACCACAATTAAAACAATTTCAATCTTCTGTTCTGTTGGTTTTGAGCATAATAAATAAAATGATAAATGATAATACTAATTTATAATGTACTTTACTATATAAATAAGTCGTGTTTATGTCAAATTATTAGTATATTAATATCAGTCCGATAATTACTTATTAAATTTAAAATTATTTAATGTAAAATAAAAATACCCTTTTATCGTATTTGATTTCGTAATTAGATATAAATTAATATTAAATAATTCTTTAAATAATTTTTATTGAATATTCAATAATAATATTTATCTTATAAATATATATACTTTTATTCCTATTAGTATACTCTGTATTTATTAAACTTATTTTAGGGATTTTTAGTTTTTAATATATAGAGAACTTTTTACATAAAATGATTTATTTTACTTCATAAATATTTATCCCATATCATAAACTGTATTGTATATATATATATATATATATATATATATATATATATATATATATATATATATATATATAATATATATTATATTATATATATATATATATATATATATATATATATATATATATATATTATATATATATATATATATATATATATATATATATATATATATATTGAAATCAGAAAAAAATGATCTTTCGTTGTAGCGCATAATATACAGGGTGTTTCATTTAAAAAAGTTGAAGTTGCCTATATTTTTCCATTTTTTTATTGCAATATTTTTTTACTGATAATTTCAAAAGATAATATGGAAAAAATCCTACAATTTTTATTTAAATTTTTTTTTCTCTCTTTAAAAGTAAAGGCCTCAGAAGCCACGTAAATATAATCAAAGACCCTGTACAAAACTAGAAAACACCGTTTTTAAGTATTAGAAGTATACTTAAGCTTAAAATATAGGATGTTATGGTTAGTTTTGGTTTAGTCCCTGAAGATCACTTCTAAAATACTTACTCAAGTTAAAAATTACTTCAAATTTAGATTCCTGGCAGCAAGAATAAAATAGAATCGTTAGAAAAAATATTTTTAATAATCTATTTAAAACATTACACAATTACCTTTGTGCATTAGTGCACCTATTTTTGGCATAAAAAATCAAAAATAGAGATATTGACTTGTTTTTTTTTTCATTTTGTTCTATTTTACGGTGGATTTACGAATCTTTTAAGAAAAATAAAATTCTTTTGGTTTTAATTTTTATTTTGAAAATTTAAAAAATGGGTATTTTTCAAGTTTTTCGACAATAAAATGCATTTATTAAAGTTAAGCAATTTTTAGTGATTTGTTTTATATTTTACGTGTAAAGACAAATAATTTAAAAATTATTTTTTCAAAAATATCAATTTATGGATTTTTATGGATTTTTCAAGTTTATTTTCATTTTTTTTATTTGAAAAATTGACATTTTTTATTTTTGTTTTTAATTAATCTATTTTTCATAAGCTTTGAAAATAAAAATATTTAACAACAAAAAAAAATATCTATTATGATTTTACATACCAAAAAAGTGGAGCCTATACAATTACCAAAGATATACAGTGAGTCCCAAATTGGTGGGGAATGTATGGGGATCTTGAAAACCACGGTAGATAGAAAATCAGTTAAATGGGGAAAGTTTTGGACAATTATGTTAGTAAGCTAATCCCGTTTACTACATGGTTTTATCTATTCAGGTTTTTGAGAAATTTTGAAAAAACCTGAAACATGCATTTTCGAAAATCCGCCATATTTTTTTATAAGTGAAAATTTTTCAAATCTGTAAAAACTTCTTTAAGGCAACTTTTTTTGTAGAATATGACCGAGTAGTAAATTTTTATTTTCTACGTTTCGGATTTTTAGAATCATCATTAACTTTATTTTTTTATATGGATATTTATGCAGCCAAATAGTGCTTTTTATTCTGATTTCAACAATGTATAACATGTTATAATTTAAGAGTTTATAACCTCTTGATTCCGGCGAACGTATTTTTTTTTGTAAACAATAAAATATTAGTAATTGGCAAAATAGATAAGCTGAACAGACATTTTACAGAAATGAGTTTCGCAAACATAGCTATAACGTTAATACCGTGTTGTAACATAACTACACGTAACAAGTTAATTGAAACAAGTGAAAACAAAAACAATGAAAAGTGGCTAAACTAATATTCCTACTAAAATGAAGATGTAAAATAACGACTTAAAATTCAAAATGTTGTCCATTTTTCTCAACATATTAACGATATTTTTTTAAATAGTCCTAACTTCCCTATGAATGGTTGACTTAGGTATGTGGAATTCTCTATCAACATCCCTGGCTGAAGATGTTGGATTTTCTTTAAAATGTTGGTTAACTGCAGCATCTCGTTGTCGATTTTCTTCAACAGTACTTCTTAGGTCGTGGTTTTTAAAACTTTCGAATTCAAGCAAATTTGTAACCAGTTTTCGAAAGTATGTTAGTTTAGGATGCTGCCTTTTAGGAAAATTGTCGAAATACGTTTGCGCAGCTATATTAACATTTCTTCTGCTGCCAATGACGCTAGATGACATTCGCAGAATCAAGGCCAACTGGGAAAATATTTGTTTTTTAAAGAAGATGAGGTTATTAACTCCTAAACTATAACATGTTATACATTGTTGAAATCAGAATAAAAAGCACTATTTGGCTGTGAAAAATCCAATATGGCGCCCATATGAAAAAGTAAAGTTGATGATGATTCCAAAAACTCTAAACGTAGAAAATAAAAATTGACTACTCGGTCATATTCTACAAAAAAAATTACTCTAAAGAAGTTTTTACAGATTTGAAAAATTTTTACTTATAAAAAAAATATGGCCGATTTTCGAGAACGCATGTTTCAGGTTTTTTCAAAATTTCTCAAAAACCTGAATAGATAAAACCATGTAGTAAACGGAATTAGCTTACTGACATAATTGTCCAA
>JAHBCN010007556.1:0-43051 GCA_019359885.1 Listronotus oregonensis | reverse complement strand
TTGCATTTAATTTTTTAGAGAATTTTGCAATTTTCTGTTATTAGATCAAAAACGCCTCTAGCGGCATTATTTAAACTATACATATCACAGATAAGTGTTTTGTGGAGCAATAAATGTTTTTTCCAACGAGACCAAGTTTTTAAAATCCGTTCGTCTTTTAGGAGTTACAGCTGTTTATTAAAAAACATTGAATTACCCCCCACTTTATTTTAATAGATACGGCACAAAGTGTTAAAAAAAATTACTGGAGTAAAGCTGAGCTTTAAAAAACATATATTTTTGGTAACATTTAATGGTAGATTTCAGTGAAAAATCACTTAAAAAGTTTAAGATGGCGGTTACACCCTCTAGCGACCATCTTGGAAATCTAAAAATATTTTCCACGGTATTCTTTGGGCCACTTTAGACATAAAAATTTTTAGCGCAAGTCTCTACGACGAACAGTTTACAAAATACAGCACTTTGCATTCTAATCTGGCCACCCTGTACGAATTTAATTGATGAAATAGATTCAAGTATACAGTAATTTAGAGCTTGTAGATTTTTACGTTTTGTGATCTGTTTGTATTTTTTGTATAAATATGTTTCATTCAGTATTATTCTCTTTAACATACAGGGTGAATTATAATTATTGATAGTGGATTTATTATGTATCTTTGTAATACTGTTACCAAAAGGGGCGTTTTTTATTTTTGAAAATTGTTTAAATGTTTTGCTCTAATATTTGTTAGTATTATACTCATTATTATGCATATTATAATTTTACGTTATTTTTACTGAATAAATAACTACGTACTATCAGGGTTGTAAAAAATCATGATTTAAAAAAAAATCAAAAATCGCGATTTTTTTTAAAAATCATGATTTTTTTGATTTTTTTTGTAAATAGCACAATCGAAGTTTGTAAGGTGTCCTTATTCTTAAACATTCCCATCTCCTAATATTTTTCGTTTTTATAAACTCTTATATTAAATATTTACCGGGAGAAAGCAATTGCACTTTCTTGAAAATTCCTGTCAAACACACAGATTTACCGGTCTACAATAAAGGGAGGAACGCGGACGGGCGTCATTTCCTAGTTAAGATCTGTGCGCGCGAGCATTGTTTTTACGGCTAACTGAAAATTTTGATATTGTGTAAAATATAAAATATAGTTTTTTGAATATGTCGTTTCGAAGAAGTGGTAGAAAAAAAGACCTTATCTGGAAGTTTTTCAAAGAAAGGATGTCGCGCTACATGTATAAAATGTAATTTGGAAATGCAAGGATTGGTGGAGAGGATGAAAAAGCACTGGGAAAAATATAAAAATGTAAATAATGAAGACATCGATACTATCGATACTTATAGTGACTCGTCATTCTCGTCAACGTTATCACAATCAAAATTTAGTTTTAACCGTAAGTCCTTTATTATTTGTTAATTTTTAAAAATGGTGTTGAAATTTTTTTCCAATTTTCCATGTTTGGAAATTTTTAAAAACTTATTTTTACAACAATGTGATCAATGTGTTGGTTTCTGGTGCACTTTATGTGTCACGGAATTTCACAATTTTTGAAAATGCTTTGGAATTGATACGTTTTTTTAACACTAAACACTATTTGCAACAAAAAATTCTTGGATGAACAATATTTTCTAAAAAAAATACAACGAAAACACAAAGTTTGACATATAATGAAAAAAATATTGCATTACAAACTGCAAAATAACTGTATCCAGATAGTGGTTTATTACGACTAATCATCAAGTTTCTTGCCAAATCAGAGCCTTTTAACGATATTATGTTTTAAGATGATATCCTGAAAAGCGTAAAACCTATTGACTGGTGGAAATACACAACTGCTCTGTGCAGCTGCTTCGTTGCATCAGTAGAGAGGATATTCTCAACTCTAAACTACGCAATCGATTAGGTCCTGAAAAAGCTGCGAAACTAGTGTTTCTTTACAAATATTACAATTAAATTTGTTTTTTGTTTTGAATATTTTCTGCAATAATACTTCTATCTATGTGTTCTTGTGTTCTTGTAATAAATTAATTTACTATACTAACGTAATTTATTTTTGTTTCGATTTTTCTTCATAACCCAAATTATTTTTTTTATAATTTGTGTTTTTGATTTTAATCATGATTTAAATTTAAAAAAATCAAGTTATTTAAATCGTGATTTAAATCGTGATTAAAATCAATTGATTTAAATCCTTGCAACCCTGCGTACTATTAAAAAAATCATATGAAAATGTTCATCAGAATAGAATTCCCGCTTTTAGGCAATAAAAAGTACTATTATTATCACAAAAAAGGCTACAATCAACTGGGAAATTTAAAAAAACAGAGACAATTTTACATTTTTCTTTAAGTTACTTACCACAAGCAATCTGAGCCGCCCATGTTTTAAATTCGAAGTTTGGATTAATTTGAGCACTATGAGTATCAATATATTGCAAAATTGAGCCTAAAGGGACCAACTCCTGAATCATCTGTAAGGGTGGACCTAGACAAATGCCTATTAGTTTTACAACACAGTAATGATCTAGACTAATCATCACTTTAGCTTCCCTAAGAAAATTTTCTCTCGTGGTTTCCACCTGTTCATTTCTGAGCATTTTTATTGCCACTTTTATTTCTTCATTATTTTTATCAAGTAAAATGCCTAAAATATTTAATCAAGTATAATAGAAAATCCTGTCTTTCATTACGATCAAAAAAAATTTGAAAGTTAAAATATGAAAGAGTTGTTTTTGAAATATTCGATTTTGAAAATCGCCCATTTTACTACAGACTCATTGAATCACTCACTCAGTCACTCACTGACTCATAAAAATTATGGGGCACTTCCTAGAAATAAAAAGGATGTGTTGGGTATGTAATTTATGTAGAATTAAATTGTGGACAGAATGTAGTCTAATTTCAGATCTCGGTACTTTAAGAGATGGAGATTTTTGGTCAGGAACTTGGCCACCCTTTGGTGAAATTTAGATACTACAATACTACAAACCGTAATAACCGAGAATGTATTTTTTTACCTTCATAAAAACTGCATACGTAAGACAGTTAAAATATTCTCCGATAGTCAAGCAGCTTAAGGCTCTTGAATCCAGCCGGTGCAATTCGAAACCCGTCTGAAATTGCAAGGATGCGCTGACCAAGCTGGGTGAAAACAATAAGGTTACACTGTGGATACCTGGACACACCGGCCTAGAGGGTAATGAATCCGCAGACCTCCTTGCCAAAAGGGGGGGCGGAAACAAAATTCTCAGGGTCGGAACCGGTCATCGGTATATTTTATGGAACGGCCAAGCAGTTCTATCAGCTTGGACACAAAGAGAAAATCTTCGGTACTGGCATGGACTTCCAGGTCTCAGACACTCCAAGGCCTTCATAAGCCCACCGCACCAACAATGTACTGTCGAACTACTGGAGCAATCAAGGGTACACCTTAAAACTCTAGTGGGACTGTACACGGGACATTGCAGATTAAAATACCACATACAAGATCGGCCTAGCGGAAGACGCCAAGTGCCGCATGTGCATGGAGGGGGACGAATCGGCAGAACACATACTGTGTTCGTGCCCAGCAATGGCACGACTAAGATTCGCAATCCTCGGCAATGACACCTTGTTGCCGGGGAGGTGACAGATCTCTCTCCCAACAGGATCATCAAATTTATTAGGAGTCTGGACCTGGTGGGAGAAATATAAAATGGGTCGCGTTGGAAGGCTGTTATACCCACTCACTTTAAACCTACCTACCTTCATAAACAGATGCGAATTCTCCTTCTCCAATCAAAGCGCCCCGTTTTATTCTATCTACATCAACTGAATTATCTTCTTGATCCTTGTGGTTATTATTGTTATTACTTAAACTTATATCACTTGTATTGTACTTGAGAGTTTGGGTTTTCCTCTTTAATGTTGAAATCTATAATAAAAGGTTATACCTAAGTTGCTACTTATTTTTAACTGTTTTGTAAATAAACAAATATAATAAAGATAGTTTAAAATGAGTAAGCGAAACTGACGGATTTTCTTGTCATTAGTCTAAAATGTAAATAAGTGTATTATTAAATACCATAGATAAGCAAAGGGAGATATAACCGTTAATTCATAAATTGGTTTTGTTGTGTATCAAACATTCATAATGTGTAAGAAAAGGACTTCCGATAAAAAAAAGTCCCTGCAGGCAACGTCGCAAATGTTTAGCGTTAGTATATTATCCAAAAAATAGCTATTTTATGGACTTATTAAATCGGCTGAATAAATCTTTCTGGGACTCAGTCCAAATAAAGTGCCATGACAACTTTTTTGGGCTGTTTCGAAAAACGTGCAAGTAAATTAAACCTACTGGTTTAATACAATAATTGAACTTTATTAATCATATAAAGCGCACTTCTGAAAACCGGCATTGTTAACCGTTAACCATACATAATAAAAAGATTAAATCTGTTTTTTTAACTTTATCGCAATTGCCCGTGTTTATATCTTCATCGCTATCCACGGATTTAAGTCATTTATCTTCCCCCTTTATAGATTTATTTATTTCATTAAAAGGAATAACAGATTATCTGATCAAAACGCATGCAATACCATTTTATAAAAGTGAGAGGAGGAAATTAATAGACCAAAAAATGTTTAGTTCAGTACGAATATCAAAATATAATTGGGGGTTTTTAGGAAAATTAAAATTTCGGATTTGGATTTAAATAAAAAATCTATTTTTAGGACCCTTGCTTGTGAATAAATTTTATTTTTCTGAATTAAATAGCTACTTTTAACTTCTATGTTTTTAATGTTTTTTAATTACAAGAAAAGGAAAAAAGTGAGAAAAAATTTCACTGTTTTTTGCATATAATTTATTGTATTTAGTAACAATATTAAAGCATTCTTAACTAATCCAAAAATATTTAACTAACTATTCATTTCTATTTGTGATAGTATCACAGGGATCAAAATAATCTGAAAGAATTTGGCAATTTGTGGTAACTGCATATTTTTTTTCAAATCCATGTAGGGAAAACCATAATTTTTTTCTCTCCGGGTCGACGGGGAAACCTTAAAACACATTTTATAATTGAAATCGTTCATATGCTATATTAATCTAATAAAAAAGTTTATAACAAAAACTATACCTTGATGGTTAATTTCAATCGATTATAAAATGATTAAACAATCGTTGTTAATCTGCACCAAAATAAGATTTAACATAAAAGGTATTAGCAACAAAATGTTATTTATTCGCCATGGTATTGCATGTCAATGAAGTGAAGTTTTATAAAAGAACTGTTTAAACTTACCTGTGAAACGAAAGATTTTTGTTACAAGAATCCAGTTTTCCACAAACCTAGCACTTCACAACCGTTTTCTAGTCTGTTTATTAAAAATAATACATAAAATATTAAGAAAATCCTCTTATAACCGCACTTTAAAAACACAAATCTCTCTCTGAGCTAGTTTAAACGAAATGCAACACCGCCTCATAACACAAATAAAAAATTTACCACTAGCTGACCGACGACCTTCGTGACAGTAGCGTACGAAAATTATGA
Organism: Listronotus oregonensis; assembly: GCA_019359885.1. Lineage (NCBI taxonomy): Eukaryota > Metazoa > Arthropoda > Insecta > Coleoptera > Curculionidae > Listronotus > Listronotus oregonensis. Next base: position 37,511 of record JAHBCN010007556.1, on the reverse strand, counting down.
ATAAACTACAAAAAGCAGTGTTGCCCATCTTGACCGTTAATATTCCGTTATGATTATTTTTGAGAATAAATATTAAAAAAAAAACAAAATAAAAATCAGCTAAAAAACATATTTCTGTCGCTGCTACTAAGTTATCGCATAACGACATTTTATGATCTATGATCTCTTTAAAAATTTAAAAAGGAAATGTTAATAAAGCAATATCCTAAAAATTCGCCAATAAAGGACATTTGGAAAGGGTGCACGTGTATCAAGCACGTTTGACCATCAAGTGGTCTAGACAGGTAGACACTATTTCAATGTTTGATTGCTTTTAATTGTAAACAGTTTTATCTCCCTTTGCTTATATATCTATGTTAAATACTTACTGGAGGAACATGAGGTTTTGGAGTAGGTGGCACAGGATATGTTAATACTGTCGGCAGCCCATCGGGCAGGTATTTATAATATTCAACCACATGTTCTAATGAATTGAGTAATGGTCCATTATCAATAAATAAATAACCGTTCTAAAACAAAAATAAAAATAGCACGCCGAATATAAATCATATTATTAAATTAACTCACTTTTTTACGAATAATGTAGTTAAAAACCTTGTCTTCATGAAATAAGGTCAAAACATCTTCGTTGTTTCTTTCGCTGAATCGCACTAAGAAATTTCCACTCTGTGGATTAGATTTTCTTATTATTCGCTCCGCTTCTGCTCTATCTAAGGTACCATGATAAAATTCGCTAAGACTTATTTTAGGAGTTGGACATTGGTAATTCTCTGCAAAAAAAATGTTTTTCACCTTTGCCCTGTAGTTAACATCAATAATGAAAACATCACTGCAACATGCTTTAAGAAACTTTTTAAGAGATATACAGGGTGCCCCAGTATCTTTTTTAAGGTAAAAACAATAAAATATACCAAGGTTTCCGAAAGGAAAAGGAAAATCCTGAAACTACATCATACCTAGAATTTCAGCACATTCAATGTGACCATATTGTCTGGCCATTTGAGCAGGAACAAGGCCTTCTTTTGTCCTAGGATTAACAGGGGCATTTAAACTCAATAACTCTCTTATTACTTCTTGGTGTCCTTGACTGGCTGCTACATGTAACGGCACTTCATCGGTTTCGGTATTTCTAGCCTGAATATTCGCTTTTCCTACCTCCACCAACAGCCTTACAGTAGCTGGAAAGTTATGCTGACAAGCATACTGAAAAAATAAAAACATACAGGGTGTAAAAAGTATGATGCTCACGATTTTAATGGGCGATAGTGGAGCAAAGCAAGTCAAAAAGTTTATGACATATGTGTCAAAACTTGACAGATTTTTGCCTAAACAATGTCAAAGTTACAAAATTTAGTAACAATTATTTCTAAAAAGCTTAACAATTGGCAACTTTCGTCTTAGTTGCTCATAGGAAGATTCATTTGCTAATAAATTAAACTAAGTTTTAAATGTTTCAATCTACAAATAAAAATAAAATAAAAAATAATTTTTCCCAGTTAAAAATTTAAAAAACAATTGGCAACAGCGCTACACGTAGCGTGGAGTCCCTCAAGTCAGTTGTGCATTGTGCAATCAGAATATGCCGAAATGTTATTTATTTATGGCGAGGCAAACCAAAATGCTAATATAGCAGATCAAATTTATCATGAAAGATTTTCACAACGGTACCAAAGAGTTTTGGAAACGGGATTTGTGCAACTGAAAAATCCTGCGAGGTATATAACTGTAGAACAAGAGAAAATAATTTTGGAAATTGGGGAAAAGAAAATCCTGTACGAGGTCATTAGGCCGTGAAGTAAATGTATCACATACCATAGATTACAGTTTCTGTTTTTTGTTTCTTATTTTATAATTAGAGACTTTCTATTCTTTAGGCAAAATAAAAAAGTGCTGTTTAAAAACATAATAATTTGTGTTCTTAAAATGGATATTCAGCTTAATCTTGTAGTAAGTACAGTTATTTTTTAATTACAAAAAAAAAACCAAATGAAGTAGAAGGTAAAGAAAAAAACGAATTTTCACGCAGGGGAGGAAGGTACATAAGAGCTGCGGAGCTGCATACCGTCCATAAAAAAAGGGCAAAGAATAATTTATTGTTTTTTTTATTTAAATTTATTTCCAAATTAAATATTAAAATAAATTGCAAGAAGTAATTTTTATGTAAATAAACATCTATTTAAAAAAAGTGTTAATATGTAAAACCTCGCAAAAAACGTTCGATGTTCATGGAGCGGGCATGGTGTTGCCAAATTTTTTTAAATCTGAAAAGCCATTTTTCAAAAACAATTAACTTTTGACTCATGTGTTTTTGACTCTTTTGATCTGTTTTGTGTTCCTTTATCGCCCATTAAAATCGTGCGCATCATACTTTTTAAACCCTGTATAACAACTTTATGGACCATATGCTTTTATAACCAAGGCATTATTTTTAAACTAAAATATACATATGAACATATATTATTATAAAATTTTTGTTTCCAAAACATATCTTTATAGACAGAACTTACATGTAAAGCTGTATAGCCCAAGGCATCTCGTAAATTGACATTAACATTGTGGTGTATACACTTTCTTAAAATGTCGTTTTGACCTCTAAGGGCAGCCAAATGGGCGGCAGTCCGTCCATCTGAATCTTTGGCATGGTAACCATGGTAATGATTTGTAAACAATGCCGCTACAACTGTATAATCTCCCTCGTTTGTGGCTCTATGCAGCAAGTTAGTATAACCTTTCCTGCGAGAGTCATGGGGAGGAGAAGATCCTTTAATATACTCCATTAAGACTAATCCATCATCGGTGAGGGGATGCAATCTATAGTATTCTATAAGGGTCTCGAGCCCATGAAATTTTATACACTCATCTAAAATAGTTGTGTCATGTAGAATATATTTAACAATTTATAAAATTCATCAAAAGGCAAAGGATAAAAATCTACCTAATGGTGTTATAATAACTTAGAACCAATTTTTTATTTAATAGACAGAATGCAACATAACCGATGAGTAACCCACCTATTGAGAAAAAAACATCCTCCTGATGTCTTCTTATTTGATAATTATGAACTTGATCATTGCATAAAACAGAGAGAACATAATCGCTAGGAGAGGTGACACTACCTCTTACCAAGAATAGTCCATTACATTTTCTAGGATCTAAAAAAATATTTATTTACATATATTAACCACTATACTAAGTTTTAAAAAAAGGCTTATATCCAAATATTCCCATTATTACAACCTGAGCTATTTAAACCAGCATAGTATTTACAAAAGTAGAATAATATTTAAAATATTACTGATTGGGTATAGTGTTAAAATTAAAAAACGTGTTTTAGTGGTACAAAATGGCTATATAATTAGTTTATTTGGAAATTCTAATATTTATTAAATCAATATCTACTTAAAGCACAATTAAATAATTACCTACATTTAACATTAAATTGTTTTTTTTTTAATTATCAGCTTATTTTACAATATCTATGTATATCCTACCACTAAATTAATTAGGGGACACTGGGGTAATAAGGTTAAAAATTTTGGTGGTTTGATTTTGGTAAGACATTATAAAAGAAAAATATGTGATACCTGGTTTTTTGTTGCAGAAGCTACATGCTAAATCCTTTCTTTGTAGGAAGGATATATATATATATATGAATACATCATTTTAATTTAAAAAGAAAAACGCATTATTCCTACTGGGGCAATAAGAACTGCCGTGTTAAGCTGTATATCTCGTATTTATGCAGTCCTGGCGAATAAGAACTTTTTCTTAAATATTCCTATTACCCTGAGAAAAAAAAGTTTAATTGGACAATCGGTTTAGGAGATGGGTCACTTAATTGTTAGTTGTTGCGGTATTTCAATGGATTATATTTAACAATTTGTTAAGCAAAAATTAAGATACCAGAACTGCTACCATTGTCACTTATATTATAGTTAATGTTATGTTTTAATATAAAATTATTTTTTTAAAAATTCATCAAAAAAAAGTTAAAGAAGTTTAAAATTTCGTATTTTATTAATGAAGTCTTTAAACAATTTTTTTATGAATTATAGGTCAGAGAAGCAGGTGAATTAGGGAAACAAAAATTTTAATATGACTATCATTTATTAAAAAAATAGATAGAATAGTTTCTGTACATTTTTAAGTAGTAGGGAAAAATAAATAACACATATAAATTGTGATCTACAGTAAAAAACATTTTTTTTTTCACATTATGCACCTAAATTCTTGAAGCCATAGCCTTATGACCAAATTATGTTTCTTGGGTCTTTTAAAAACATTGCTTAAATATCATATTACGAATTATTTTGATAACACCTAAAATAGCCTTACACACACAGTTTGTCTTGAGTGAATAAACCTATTCAAACACCAGATATAGGGGGCGGTTCTTATTACCCCAAGTTCCTATTACCCCAGTATCCCCTACATGAAATAGTTTACCAAATTTTACCCTGAACAAAGCATAAATTTTCATTTTAAAAGCAAATTACTTAGCAAAAAAAACTTATTCATTTTATTTATCTACAGAGCAACCTTATTTGAGCTTTGAATACTTTTTAGTAATTAACAAAAAATATAGAGCGTGGCCCATTAACTATGCAACAAATGGGAAACTTCTTTATTTTTAATTTGTCAGAAAAATGTATTCTTCATAAAAGTTGGGGCATTATCCCAAACTATATTAGCAGTAGTTAGTTTTATTAAAAGTCAAAAAAGGGTATATCAAAAAAACTGAGGCCTGCTTAAGTGTAAAGTACCCTTATTTAAAAAATCAATGTAAAACAATGTTAAGTACAAAAGTTATTTAAAATAAAAAGCTAGGCTTAAATACCAAGTTATGGCCTCCTATTTGCATTTTTTTTTGAAAATTTTGAATTACCCCTATACAGAGCTATCAAAACTTGAAGTACTTCAAGTAAAATTTTACTTGAAGTACTTTTTTGTACTTCAAATATTTTACTTCAAGTACTTTTTATTAGAAGGTACTTGTACTTGTACTTGATTCTTCATAAAAACTATGAAGATACTTGGATTTTTACTTGATTTGACCAAGTAAATTACTTGAAGTATTTATTTAAGTACTTGAAGTATTACGAATAGTACTTTAAGTAAAGAAAGTACTAAGTAAATAAAAAGTACTTGAAGTAAAAACAATACTTCAAGTAAATAAAAAATACTTAAAGTAAAAAATCAACCAAGTACTCGAATTTACACGCCTTAGATAATCGTGCAAACAAGTTAAAACAAGAAATACGCGCAACCGCTGCTGTTTCTATTGTATTGCATTACAGCGCTCATTTGAATTGGATCCAACAGCAAGATAAGTGTAACTATTACTGAAAATTAGACTTTTTGTTCTTTAAATCGGTCTTGTGTCAACGTGAAAATTATAAGTGCCCTGGTCTGGTGGAAACAAAAAAGAAAGATACCTAATAGTAGAAGTAAAAAAAGAATTAGTTGTTTTATTTAAAAATTATAAATTTTTATCTTTTTACTTTGAAACCTTATTTATATTACGCCTATTATTCCTGAATTGAAAAATATTTTATATTTATAAAAAAGCAAAAGATATAATAATATGCAAACATTTTGTGAATATTATAACTTATTACCTTCATTTGAACGAAAACCCCTGTATTTTAATAGGCAACTTAAACAAAATTTCCACTAATAAAATGGAAACGACATCAAAATTGAAGTTAGATTGTTCTGACTTGATTTTGTGTGGATGGGAAATTAAAATATTTCCCAAGAATAGGTTTTGGTTGCCAACCTGCTGTAGGCACCCATATGAAAACACTCGCTTTTGACAGATGTATCGGATGCCAACGGGTGCCAACGCCAACCCGATGGCAACCACAGGAAAAAACCCATTTTGGGAAAAACCAATATTTCCTATAATAGTTTAAGGCCCAAACGCTCACCCGAGTACGGCATTGTAGGCCTGTTGCCATAAATTTACTTACGAAATTTTACATTATTTCGGACATCGGATGCATAAGATCCCGACTTAAAACGGGACACTTAACAACCCTACTTGTTTTCCTAACTAGAGTTTTTACCGACTGGCCTACTTTCCAATGGCGTAACGCTCAGTCCTTAAAGCTTTTAGGAGTTGTTGGAAAACCCCGTTTTGAGGAATAATCTAACTTCCTAACAAAAAATACTACTCAAGTATATGAAGTACATAAAAGTACTTGTAGTACTTTTAATTATTTCAAGTACTTTGGTGTACTTCAAGTACTTTGTTTTACTTCAAGTACTTTATTTTACTTCAAGTACTTTGTTTTACTTCAAGTACTTTGGTTTACTTCAAGTACTTGGATTTACTTCAATTAAAATACTTGGGTGGTACTTCAAGTACTTTTTCAATTTACTTGAAAATGCAAGTACATTTTAATGAATACTTGGTACTTGTACTTGAAGTAATTTTAAAAAAATCAAAAACTTGGTACTTGTACTTTTACTATTTAAGAGTTCTTTGACAGCTCTGCCCCTGATAAGTACACATTTTTTTATTATGATGTAGAAATTTTTCAGTCTGGTAAAGAAAACCACCTACGGAATCGGACGATTTTTAAAAGTTGCAGTGTAAAATATACTTTAAATAATATTATTTGAGAAAAAAAATTGCGGATCAAGTAGTTTTCACAAACATATCGCAATTGTAATTAAAAAAATTGGTCATTATTTGACATTTTTATTCAAATATTTACGATTTGCGTGTCTTAAATACATGCGCCGCTACAAGACGTTTATAGTGTTGCCAAACAGAAATATTATTATTTTTTATATAAAAAACTTTGCCATTAACATTAAGATTATCTTCATTAAATCAAAAATATTGTAAAATTCTAGCCAGTTACAAATATAATTTAGGATAATAAAAAACTGCTTAAACTAACCAGAACTTACCATAAACGACCAAAACGGCGCATTTATGATAAAAGAAAATTTACAATTTAACGAGGGACACCTAACCAGCACTAACAAGGAACTAACCAGAACCAGGTAATGGTTTGAAAGTTGTTGTTTGTTAGTTCTGGCTATACGTGACAGTCATAAGACCAATGATCACGTATGGCTCTGTGGCATGGTGGCGCAAGGGGCAGCAGCGGCTGACCCCAGCAAAGCTATCTAGCCTACAGAGACAGGCCTGCTTAATGATCACGGGCGCGCTGCGCTTGACACCAACGGCGGCCATGGAAGCCCTCCTAGGACTGCCTTCTCTGCATATCTACTTGGAGAGAGAGGCAAGTTGGGCAACATACAGACTATCAAGCGGTAAGTAACAAACCGCAGGCGTGTCATATGGAGAGCACCAGTCTCCTCAGGAATGTCCTGACCTGTGACAGACTGGGAATGCCCTCAGACATAATGCCTAGAGCAACCAATTACAACCGGCCCTACAGTGTAGTCTACCCACAAAGAGAAGACTGGAGTCGAAAAACGACCGACCTCCGACCTGCTCCGGGCTGACATCTGTTGGTACACCGATGGCTCCAAAACCAAGGACGGTGTTGGAGCAGGAATATATGGACAGAGGCCGATGGCAGAGTTTTCCTTTAGCCTGGGCACTCTCACAACCATATTTCAAGCGGAGGTATTTGCTTTTGAGATGTGTGCTAGATCGCTGGTTGATCGGCACTGCACACGTAAGACAATTAAAATATTCTCCGATAGTCAAGCAGCTCTTAAGGCTCTTGAATCCAGCCGGTGCAATTCGAAAACCATCTGGAATTGCAAGGATGCGCTGACTAAACACAATAAGGTTACACTACTGTGGATACCTGGACACACGCCTAGAGGGTAATGAATCCCAGACCTCCTTGCTAAAAGGGGGCGGAGACAAAATTCACATGGCCGAAACCGGTCATGGTATATCTTATGCCCAAACTTAAAGAAAAGGGAAAAAAAATCATAAATCTTTTAAACTTTTGAAAACCAAAAATTTGGAAAACAAAATCATCTTACTGTATAAACATTAATTAAACAAAGGGGGAAATTTTCTCATGAAACACCAAGCAGTTCATATCAGCTTGGACGCAAAGAGAAAATCTTCGGTACTGGCATGGACTTCCAGGTCTCAGACACTCAAAGGCCTTCATAAGCCCACCGAACCAACAATGTACTGTCAAACTACTGGATCAATTAAGGGTACACCTTAAAACTCCAGTGGGACTGTACACGGGACACTGCAGATTAAAATACCACATGCACAAGATCGGCCTCGCGGAAGATGCCGAATGCCGCATGTGCATGGAGGGGGATGAATCGGCAGAACACATACTGTGTTCGTGCCCAGCAATGGCACGACTAAGATTCGCAATCCTCGGCAATGACACCTTGTTGCCGGGAGGTGAAAGATCTCTCTCCCAACAGGATCATCAGATTTATTAGGAGTCTGGACCTGGTGGGAGAAATATAAAAAGGTGTGAGCCACAATAGAGCGATCTGTCGCGGTGGAAGGGTGTTATACCCACTCACTTTAAACCTACCTACCTACCTAGTTCTGGTTAGTTTTTTTTATTAAAAAACTTTATTTCTGTTAAACGGAAAAAAAACAACCTTCAATAATAAAAAATTATTAGAAATTATCTGGCAACATTGCTTATTCAAGCAGAGACACATCAAAGAACAACATCTAATCATCTCTTTATGTGGAAAATAAAGAAATTATTTTATTTTGTGATAATGTGAGTGAAAAATTAATATTTTCAGACCCTTTGTGTTTTCTTATGAAATAACAAATAAGTGAAAAAAAAATTATATCAAAATATTGCTGTTTAAAAAAGACATTAAAGTTCAACAAAGCCGTAGTTTATATTTTATGTACTATGTTACTTAAAATTAATTAAAAGACATGAAACATCTGCAATTTTTTTTGCTCAAAGTGTTTCAAAAATGATGAACTTTCAAATGTAAGTATAATCAAAAAATAATGAATTCCATGGGTGGTTTTCTTACTGTACTACCCTTTTATAAAAATTTGAAGATAAAATGTTGCACACTTAATGGACCACACTGTATATTTACAGTCATATTATTTAAAAATTATATAAAGAGAAATAAAAAATATTGTTTAGTGTTTAGAAATATAATAAATACTAAAAAGGAAGTATATTTACAGTGATTACATTAAAAAATAAATAAATGGTAATAATCAAAAAAATACAGCACAGCTATGTCATACAAGTATATAGTTATTGAATATTAATTTGTAAAGCAATATCGTGGGAAAATATGCTCCATGGTAATGGAAATTGTGGGGATTCTTGCGAAACTCTCTATTGTGCTATAAACTTTTGACTAAACATTACTTACTTTAATTTTTGGAGATGTTAAAAAACTAACATATTATTACGTATCCCAAATTCATTTATTTAATAATTTTAAAAATATTTATAATATTTCGAAAAGCAAAGGGTTAATGTCTATTATAATTATATAGGTATTTATTTTCTTATATTATTTATAGGTATTTAACTGTTCAATGGTAATTTTATTTATTTAAATTTATGGTTAATAAATTAATTAAGAAAAATGCATGGTTTGTAAACAATCCGACTATATTCTTGTACAGAAATAAAAAATCCAGACATTTCATTCTTAGTGTTTACCTAACAAAATGATAAAGTTTTGGTAATTGTTTAGTAAAGGTCCTTCACAAAAAAATCATTCTTTTTGTATATAGACTCTTTACTTTGATTTCAAAATATTGTCTCATAGTTAAAAATGTCGGCGCAAATAATTATTTATTTATAAAATCCATTTTTTCATATTACTAAAGTAAAGGATTGATATTAAATAATTTACCCCTAATGCGGGCATATCGGATCGGTCATGGTTAGTCCTCGTTAGTTAAAGCAACCTTTTATTTTCCAAATTTCAAAAGCCCTTATTTATGGTTAGTTCTGGTTAGGTCTTCCTATTTAAAGCCTTTTTTCACCCTTTCTTCAAATATTATCTCACTTGGCACCGTTATTTACTCCCACATCCTGAAGCTTTTGCCATTTTATTTAATTTTTTTTTTTCAAAAATTGGTTCATCCGCAGATTTTTTTCACTTTAAACTGTTCTATACACCCAGGCTATTATTTAAAATTTTTAAAAAGCTAAATTCGTGGATACCTGAAGCGCACAGACCCTCAAATATTTATGTATTGTCTAACATTGTCATATAGAATCAGTATTTTCCCTATTCTGAAACCCCTCAATTATTTGGTACACCACAAATTGTTTACAAAAACTATGCCTCAAAGTTAATAAGCGCGTAGTTGTCTATGGAAACAAATGAATAACTCATGCAGGTTATGCAGTTTCAAATATGTCAGAAATGGCTACATGTCAAGATTGCAAAATTAGTATTAGAAAATTTATTTTAATAAGTTCAAATAGATTAGAATATGTTAATTTTTTATGTAATCATGGAGTTATAAAACGAGAAATTGCATGTGGCAAGTGTGAAGGAACTGCAAATTAAATATCAATCGCTTTGTATTTCGGTGCTATACCAGGTAAGCATGGCATTATTAATTAATGTTTTGACATTTTGTAAGAAAATATTCAAATTGATTGTAGAGTAAAGAAGAGTAAAAAGAAAGGTAATAAGCAGTGTCAGTTCTTACAAACTGGGAGAAAGAATACGTGGTTTGCAAACAGCAAGCTATCTATTGAGGATATCGGATACTTGACAGTACTATGGACTATTCTGCCATTCCCCAGACAAAAGATTATTTGCAATGAAACTGGATGTAGTTCTGCTACAGTCGTTGATTGGTCATCGTACTGTGTGAAGTTTGTGTTCAATGGTGTATTAGGAACTCGGAAAAGATGGGCGGATTTGGTATAACAGTAGAGATAGACGAGGCCAAATTTGGCAAAAGGAAATACCATAGGGGTCGACTGATTCAAGGAAAATGGGTATTTGGAGGATTTGAAAGGGAATCAAAAAGAGTTTTTCTGGTGCCAGTTGACAAACGAGATACGGATACTTTGATAACTATAATCAAGGAATGGATTGAACCAGGCACTACAATTATTAGTGATTGTTGGAAAGCTTATAATGCACTGAAGGATGAGCAATTCAAGCATTTGACAGTTAATCACTCAATGAATTTATAAGCCCCGATGATGGAACAGTACACACCCAAAATATTGAGAGGACGTGGAGAGATGTAAGAAGGTGGAATCCCCGATATGGCCGAAAAGAAAAACATTTCGTTGGGTATCTGGGCGAGTTTCTTTTTAAAAGAAAATATAATGTGCAGGATCGTATTCATCATTTTTTAAAGCTACTGCTGATGTTTAAACCTTAATATGTTCATATATTTTGTTGTATTTAAGTTTTGTACGTTAAAGAAAGAGAAGAAATAAATTTAATAATTGATATTTGCTAAGTAAATGAAGGTTATTAAGTAATGTTTTCGCATTAAATTAAACTTCTATGAAGAGAAAAACATGTTTTATTTTTTAACGGACTTTTACTAAACTAATACGGGGGGTAAATGTTTAGTATAAGTCCTTCTATTTTTTGCTCACCAAGAATCATTTTTATTCATGAATAGTGGTTTGCGCCAACTGTTTTTATGATAAAATTGTGTTTTAACATTTAACTAATGTGTATTGATAAAAACATATTGCATTTTGTTTGACGGACATTTACTAAACTGTTACCAAAGTTTTTATTGGGAAGCGGAACTAAACAAACTAAAATCTTAGAAATATGTTTATACTTATTAAGTTATTTTTTACTTACAATTTAAAAGTAAATTTTCACCCTCTTCTCTGCTTATTTGTGCATGATACCAACAAATATCATCATCGTGATTCATTGTGTTTTTTTTACCGAAATATTTGCTTACCATATGGACTTATTCATTTTTTTCTTAATAATTATAAAATCAGTGGTTAATTAATTACGTTAAATATTCCTCTGGGTAAATTTAAATGGAATGCAGAGATAAAAACCAAAACAAAAACACTGAACAAAACTTTCCTGTTTGTCCTTCTGACTTTCTGACAATTCCTTGTCTACGTCATGTAATGTCAGGGTTAACATTCGAGGCACGATTCGATGGTTAGTGCGTGTGATAGCGTATTCCATTCGCAAAATCGCAAAACTGGTGTGGGATGAGTGTATTATTATGGGCAAGTTTTTTGGATCCAGCGCATTAAGCGCGTTAATTCATCAAACCGTTTTTAAACTACCACTGGATAGTCCGATGGATTCCATTAAAGCGTGTTTATAAAATACTTGAGCAAAAAAATATAAATAAAACACAATCCGCTAAGAATTGACAATTTCAGAACAAACAGCGAGCTTTTTTAAACATTTCGTTTTAATTTGTTCCATCAGAACTTCTCATGACGTCAGTTGACGTTCAGCGCATAAATTCAGCGTACTTTTTATCGATGGAATAAAGAACTTGCCCTATGTTTAAATTGTCAGTTTAGTTTTATAACAAATTATAACAAAAATTGGAAAAAAGTTTTCCATTGGGGTGACAATGGAGCTGCACCAGTTCGGTTAAAAAATTGCACTGGAGTAATGGTCAATGGATTTTAGAAACCCCTCCCCGCCGACCAGACAGCACGCTGATCGAGGAAGAAAGTTTGTACTCTTATTCTTCTTTCTCCCTCTCTCTTGCACTCTTGTTTGCATGGCCAAGCGGAAAGATGCCTCTATAGGTACATGCTCGCTTTAATGCTGCTTCAAGGATACGTTACTGGAGGTAGCCTTGCCGCTCGGCCAGGCGAACAAGCGTGCGAAAGAAAAAGAAAACCGTCATAAAACATTGTTGTCGTTACTTTTGAAAATAACCTTAACTAGAATAAACAAATTAAATCCATAACCTCAGCAGTTTCAAGAAACCATGAATTCCTGTATACTCTGTACGTATCACAAATCAGACTCTCTTTAGAATATTGTTCTCGTCTCGTTTGACTCCGATTCCATTCAGAGAAAATCTGTTCGTCCTGTTAATAATCCCACGCTTACAGGAAAGCTTTATTCCCCTTGCCCACCGACGGGCTGTAGGGGATCTGTAGCTCATTTCATCACTGCTTCCGCTTCGATGAGTTGGTCAGTACAATTTCTCCTCTGGCAGTTCTCAACAGAGCAACACGTAGTGCCACTTCAGCATCCCTTTACAGGCCAACTTGAGAGGCCTCGAACTTTCCTCTTTGTTCGTTTCTTCATCCCCAAAATGTCCAGACTGTGGAACCTACTACACACGCAGAAGTTTTCCTTTCTCCAAATATCCAAATATTTATGTCTTGTGTTGGTATACTACCGCTTACCACATTTAATACACCAGGCACGTTGACTGAGAGAGAAAGGTTATACTGCTATTCTTCTACTCTCTCGCATGCTTGTTTGTGCGGCCGAACGGTAAGTCTGCTTCTAGAAGGTATATGCTCGAAGGGAAATCCTCTATGCTTGCCATCTAGCGGTCTGAAATTTTGTTGTCATGGTAAACATCTTAAACATCATCATCAGCTGTCAGTGTCAACGAGTGGAGTAGTTGAGTTTCGTTTTCTTGGTGAACGGACGCTGCGCTGCAGCCGTCCCATTCAAAAAAGCAGAACTTAATTTTTCTCACCAATATCAACGAACAAATACCATCAAACTCCCTTGGCTTCTATTAACTTCTTTTTAGAGGTAAGTACAGAGACCAAATACTATGTTTCCTTCAGTCTTCAACACGTTTACAATTTAAGGTTAGGTGAATTGTATGGTATTTCCTAGATGTTGCCTCTGGCCTAGCTTTCTGAATAACTGTACAAAGAAAGTAATTATTAATTGAAGATTCCGGTTTCCTTCAAGATCTTTTTATTTTGCAGGTGAAAGATTTAAAATTATCATCAGGGACAACTAAGTAACACAATGGCTAGAGGACAACAGAAAGTACAATCACAACAAAAGGCACAAGAAAAAGCTGCTAAAATGAAAAAACAACAAGGGCATAGTGCCAACGCTCAAAAAGCAGCTGCTCAGAAAGCATTGGTACATGTGTGTGCTGTCTGTAAGGTAAGTTTTGGCATATTTAACAGTTCTATTTTATTATTAAACTAAAAACTAGGGCTTCAAGTCAAACAAAATTTTTTCAGACAAGCAAAAAGTATTAAAAAACTGTCCTGCTCTTCTCACAGATTTTTTTGAAGTAAAACCAGACTTAACATTCTTCCTAAGCATCCTTAAGTTATTTATGTATGTCCTTTACCTTGGAAAAAGTAACCTATAGGTAAACCCAATTAGTTAAAGTATGTACTCGAAATAAACCAAACTGAAGGCAGTTTTTTTTATTAGTGTTAAGTCTGATACACTACATCACAATGTTAAAAAAAAATTAAGACTCATTTGACCCACAAAAATTGCTAACTCTCTCTTATACTATCATAATTGACCTTTTTTTAGGCTCAAATGCCTGATCCAAAAACCTACAAGCAACACTTCGAAAACAAGCATCCCAAAAATGAAATGCCTCAAGACTTAAAGGATCTATGAAACCTTGCTTTGAAGTGGATAGCTGCCTCTCTGCATTCACATTTTTTTTCTGAACGGTTATCTCATTTGTTGTTTTCTTTTCAGTATATGCATTCATTATCTGTCCTTTTTAATGTATCAGTTATTAGGGATTGATATGTAATATAATAATCATATTTCCTGAAATTCTATGTAATAATTTAATTAATAATAATTTCATTGAGTTTGTGATGTTTTCATACATTTATAAATAAATTAAAAAGTTGTTCTTGATACCATATTTGTATTTTTATTGTTCTCTCAACCATGAAATATTTGATAGGAATAAGGTAGACCCAAAAACAGGCTAAAAAAATAAGGAATTTGTTTACAAAAACTTTAAGCAACAATTTTTTGTAAATAAATTTACTGTATATACTATAATTACTGGATTTTTTACTACTAGCAGATTTAATTTACATGGGTAAATACATGCCAAATCCATTTCAAAATGTTAATTCTGAAATAATGAAAGTAGATAGTAACTAAGATATATTTTAATAAATTCCAAATGTTTTTATTAAAAAATTAAATAAAATGATCATGGTTTTCTGGAATCATGGGTTTAACATAGATTGGTGCTTTTTTTTAAATTTAGGGTTTACTAACTGAATTATAAAAGATACATGAAACATATGTATACTGTATTTTTTTTTTAAATAAATTTAATTGCTATTGGTGAAGTTTTTCCCAGACTTATGGTATTAATTATATAAAATAATAGAACCCAGCATGTATAGTTGACAAATGACATTTAATTTATCTTTCCAGTTTTACTTACTAATAGACAACTGGTATTTTCCAAAATGGGAATTTTTGAGGCCCTGTAAAGTTAAAAATCATCGCCAAACCACTTATGATAAATAACATTAAACTGAAAAAGTTTTTTTATGTACTAATTTTTATTAGGTATCAAATTTTCTAAAAAGGTAATAACACAGTTTTCTCTCTTTTCTAAGTTTACATGTTTTCAGGGTTGGCCTGATTTAAATCAGGCGATTTTTTTAAATAAAATCGAGATTTAAATCAAAGTAAGATAAAAAAAAAAACAACCAGGTATTTACAAGTATTTAATGAAATTTAAACAAATTAACTTATTAAACTACATTCTTTGTAAAATAAATACAGATATAAATTGCATTTTCATTACAATATTTAAATAGAAACGCTTATTTTCCAGCTTTTTCTACTCCCAGTTTGTTTCTTAAGTCAGAATGCACCAGTGCAAAAGTACTAAAAGTTCTTCTACTAAAGCTGAGGTTGAAATTGCACAAAGAAATTGTTTTAATAATGGCACTTATTTTTCGATTTTAGGCTTGTGTTTCTGTGACAGCCACCAATCAATTGCCTTACGCTTTCTGTTACTTCTTGCGAGAACATTACATTTTTAAACGGACTGGAACGGGCATTAAATTTGATCACTAACGGTAGCAATCCTGTGTTTCCATACATTTCATTAATGGTTTCTAGGGCCAGATTCTTCGTATGGGTCCAACATATAATTTATAAAATTGTTTGGTGTTAATGCCTGATCATATCGGTCTTGAAATTTTTGAAGTTTTTGTAGGGGTAATTCTAAATCATCCTTGAAAATATGTTGTATTAGCTTCTTTTATTTTTAATTGTTCTATTTTTGACGAACTTTAGAATAAAACTATTTGGCAACTCAAAAAAACAATAATTATGTTGATTTTACATTCCAAAGAAGTGCAGCCGCGATTCTACACAATTACCCACGTTTCTCTTTAATACGTAATTTTACTACTTCTGCTCTGAAGAATTAGCCAGCATGAATTCTCTTCTACCAGTTTCAAGTAGGACACCTCTCTTACGCATCCCTTTACAGTCTATCTGGAGAAGCCCCAAACTTCCCTGTAGAAATTGCTATTTTTCTATATAATTTATTAAAGGATTCTTTTGGGAGATTAAACTTTACATTTATGCTTTGTAGCTTTTTCCTTATCGTAGAAATCCTGTACCACTGTGGAAATTAACATTTTCCGCTTGCTAAATAAAAATTAATTAGTTTACACCTAAGGAATATTAAAGTAAATAGCTTTTTCTTAGTGATAACGAAATAATATTAATATTAATTTTTATTGCCAAACAAATAACAGAACAATACTGTTAGATAATTTGGTATGTCAAATAAAATGCATATACCTAGGTTAAAATAAACACTACACAAATGAATTAAAATAATTGGCAATAAAATATTTTTATATAGTCCAGGCAGTCAAGCATTTCACCTCCGAGTTTTTTATATATGCACCGATTTATTTGAAATTTTGACAGATGATAGATGGATGGTCGAAAAGCAAAATCTATATGGTGCCGATGTGCGCAACCAACCCTGGGGTGGATGCCACCCCTTCTCGGGGGTGGGCAATTTTTTACCCAAAATACCCCCAGAAATCGATAGATGAGCAAATTTGAAGTAAAAAATATCATATCAAGTTTTTTCGCCAGATCAATAGTTTTTGAATTATTCGCAATTGAAAAGTGCGTTTTTTCGTTAAAAAACCTCATTTTCAATTGTTTTTTACGCATAACTCTGTAAGTATGCGTTCTAACAAAAAAAGTGTAATAAACAAAAATTAAGCTTATAAAAAAACAAAGAAATTGAGCTATTTATGAAGATCCTAAAGTTCTACCTAAGGCAAGTTATAGCTGCTTGAAGATCTTTCATTTTACGTGATTAAGTACTTAACCTTAAATAACGGGAAAAGGGTACATTTTTTAACAAAAAGTCATAGAATATTTTTTAAGGAGCATAAAAAGACCTTTAAAATGAGCACCAATAAAAGTATTTTTGACTAAAATTTCAGCGAGATATAGTGTAAAATAGTTAAAACTAAAAAAAAATCGCAATAAAACTATGTCATTTTCATTCAAAATCAAAATTAAACTTATTCTTTGCACCAATTACTTTATTTGTATGTTATTTATGACATCCGAAAGTTTTACTGATTAGAGATGCATAGTTTAAAAAAAAATGAGCTTAAATTTATGTTTTTTGTAATTTTTTAAAAAATTTTCTTTTTCTTATTTTAACTCCAAAACCATAAGATATACGAAAAAAACTAAAGAGTATAAAAATGTAGCATTTTTTATGACGATTATTTTTTCTCTTTTTTTTTTTTTGTAGCAGTGCGAGGACTGCTTTTCCGCAGCCCTTTGACCCTTTACCTATAAAATATGAAGGGTCTCAAGCCCTTCTAACATACATAGGCTTGTAGCCCTGAAAATTACCTTTAAAATGATTTTTTGTAGGATGTGATAGCTTCAAAATTAACAGAGTTACACAAAAAATAAGATTTTGATTTTTTTAGTCAATTTTAAAGTAAAAAAAGTTTCAAATTTTGGCGTACTGATTTTGGCAAAGGGGTGGTTCTTAAGGGTTGGCAGGGTGTAGACAATTAAAAATTACTTCGTGTTCAGAGAATACATTTTGGAACTAACAAAATTTAAAATCAAAACATCAGTAGTCATTAAAAAATGTTTTTTTATTTTATTTTTGTCAAAGGGGTGGTTCTTAAAGGTTGTTAGGGAGTATACAATTAAGAATTATTTTAAGTAGAGACTAAAATTACGCAAAATCTAAAAATTGGCAGTCTATTAGATATTTTTTTATTTCATTTTCTGCAAAGGGGTAGTTTTTAGGGGTTAAAAAGTGGTAACTAATAATTTTATTAAAATGCTATAAATTTTTTCCAGTAAAACTGCAATTGCAATGTTACAAATTGTTAAAAGATTTTTTTCCATATTATTTTCATCAAAAGGGTGGTTTTTAAAGATTCTTAAGGGTTGATATTTCAAAATACACCAATTTTATATTGTACAATACGTTAGGATATTTATCCTACATAAATAATAGACATTTGAATCGAAAAAAAGCCGAAAAACCTATAAAATCTATTTTTTTCGATAAGGGGTGGTTTTCACCCCTTAAAAACAATTTGCATACCTTGCGACCATAGATTGATATGGAGGGTAAGATAAGCTTGATTCCAAATTTTCAAGAAAATCGGTGCATATATAAAAAATTCGGAGGTATGACACTATTTTGAGCTTGACTGCCTGGACTAATGATTATTGTACAAAAGTTTTGTAAGAAAGAATAAAATTAAGTTTATTAGGAAAACTGGGAATTACATATAAATTGAATGTAAAAAAAATATCTACCTTTATGTCATCACAGAACTAAAAAATTTAAATTAAAATAATAAGAACTTTATTTTACTATGTCATGAAAATCACCCAAATGAACTCTGTTGGTGTTTTCTAGTTTCATACACTCCGCGTTTTGTACACTTCAGAAATTTACCTGAAATATTCTCGTTTTGTACACTGAATTATTATGCTTCTCGTTTCGTACACCGACCATTGTGACGACCCAAATAACCAACCAAATAAATACCATATTAAAAATTAATTAAAATTTTGTTAATAACTTTTACGTAGGGATAATTTGGACAAATTCAAAAACCCTTAGTTCTAGTCGGTCATGGTTAGTTCTGGTTAGTTAAAGCGGCTTTTTATTTTTCCCAATTATATTTCGAAGTGATGAATTACTAAAAGTAGGAACAATAAACTTTTCCGTTTAGGCCGCAATTCTGCTATGGCTAAATCAAACGTAGGGATAATTTAGACAAATTCAAAAGCCCCCAGTTCTGGTCGGTCATGGTTAGTTCGGGTTAGTTAAAGCGGCTTTTTATTTCTCCCAATTATATTTCAGACGTGTTAAATCACTACAAGTAGAAACAGTAAGCTCTTCCGTTTAGGTAGATAGTTAAAACATAATATTATTATTAGATTATTTAAATATCACTATTATTCAAATAAATATTTTATATTTCTGCATCTTATATGCAAGCCATAAATATTTTGATATTATCTTATAAAATTAGTTTTAATTTATCTTGCCATATTTTATGAACCACAGAGACAGGGACCTACCTCAGTTTTTGGTGTATGAAACGAGATGTCGAAAACTGAATAATTAATTTTGTGTATAAAATAAGAATATTTGGGGGAAATTTTTAAGGTGTATAAAACGTGAGTGTACAAAACAAGAAAAAATTACTCTATTGATATCTATGCATTGTTGAAGTCGAGCCTAAAAGTTTTGCATAATTTTTTCACAGCATATCAAAAGGTATTGCCGCAATCTCGTCACAAATCCGTTGTTTGAGCACTGAGATTGTCCTGGGTGGATCATTTTTTTTTTTTATTATCTTGGGACAGTCCACGAAGGCCGATGGTGAGAGGGAGTTTGTTCACACGGGACTTGAATTTTTGGAGATTGGGAGGAGAAGGAAAAACTTCTGCGTGCAGCAGGTTCCATAGTCTCGACACTCTAGGGATAAAGGAACGAAGAAAGCGGGAAGTTCGAGGCCTCTCTAACTGAACTGTAAAAGGATGCATAAAAGTTGCACTACGTGTTGCTCTGTGGGAGCTGCCAAAGAAGGAATTATACTGGCCAATTCCTCTGAGCAGAAGCCGTGAAAATACCTATAGAAGAGCGACAGATCCCCTACAGCTCGACGATGGGCAAGAAGAGGAAGCCTTTCTGTGAGCGTTGGATCATTAATAAGACGAACGGCTCTTTTTTGAATGGAGTCCAGAATGCTAAGTGTAGGGAACGCCATTCCCCAGACATGAAAACAATATTCTAAGGGGTCTGATTTGGGATACATACAGAGTGTACAGATTGGAAGAAGAGAAATATTTTCTGGCTCGGAAGAGGAATCCAATCTTTTTGAAGCTGCGAAGTATGGATGAAATTGTTTGTGCCAGTTGAGGTTATTCTCAAAAGTAACGCCGACTAGATTAAACGACTCTTTGTTCTGCAGAACTGGCGCTCATATGTAAGGGATGAGCATTTGCAGACTTTTTCGGACAGCGAACATGACTTATTGAGGCATTAAACTGAACAAGATTTTTGGCCCCCAATCCAAGATAAGTTTGAGGTCTTGTGAAAGAGATATCTGCATTGAACTGCGCTTGTTTTCAAAATCAGAATTATACGGTGGCTTAAGAAATGGAATACTAGAGTGGAGGGTACTATCGTCAGCAAAACTATGAATGGGATTGATTGTGGAAGAAAGAAGATCGTTAATGTGTAGAAGAAACAGCGTGGGTGCCAGCACTGAGCCCTGGGGCACCCCAGCATTAATTTGGTAGAAGCTGGAGGAATGACCATCTACACTAACTGATATACGTTGGCACCCTCGGCCTTCCGACCAAACTGTTTGCGACTTCATTTTGGGAGAATATCAAAAGTGTGTGAAACTGATTCACCCAAGACAATCCGAGTCCTCAAACAACAAGTTCGTTAATGAGATTAAAGCAATACCTGTCGATATGCTACGAAGAGTTATGCAAAACAGAGTGGGAGATTTGGCGGATGTGGTATTAAAAAAAAAAAAAAATGTGACTGTAGATCAAATGGCTACTTAGTTTTTATTAATTTTTTAAAAATAAAATTATTTACGAATCTTTCTGTTTCGCTGGCAAACCCTGTATTTATGTAACAAGCATTATTTAAAAATACTCACCAATGTTTTGATAATAGTTTTAGCAATAGATTTCACTTAAATTCTTGTAAGTGTTAAACAACTAACTTTTTCACAGAAAAAAAAATACTGGAGTAATCCAAGGTGCTCTAGTATTTATACTTACTACCAAAGAATTGATGATACTTAGGAAAAGAGATAGGAAATGATAAAATTGATGAAAATAAAACACAAAGACAGTTTTGAACTATTTTATTTCGTTTTAAAAACACATTTTATAATGTTATTTAAAAAATCTTATTTAATGTTAGAAACTTTCAAGTTAAAATGCAAAATGGAACACAAATAACAAAACACCTTAATACAAAATTATCTTAATTTTAGTTACCTATTATGCAGGTCATTCATGTTAATAATAAAACTAGAATATCAATTAATTTTTTTTTATTTCACTTTTAAACAATACTGACAAAAAAATATACTGATATTAAACTAGGATCGTTTACTTATTTGGACATACCGGTATAGGTAGTTATTCTAAATATTTAGGCTAAAAAACCTTTAAGACACACTACAAGAAATACAAAATATATTTTGCGTTACATGCAAGAAGGGACTGCTTGGGTGCAGGTCCCACAATATAAACTTGTGCAAATTACCCGAAAAAGAAGCTGAAAAAACAACGTTTCGGTGACAAGTCAGATATCGTTTTTAAGGTATAAAATAAAGTTAAAGTTATAAATTAAATAATAAATACAATTCATGGTATTTAAATTTTGCTTTCAAAATTTTTGGAAATTTTGAGAAATTATGACACATTGATATATTTTTAAAAAATTGTCAGAATTTTCAATTTTTTTTAGGCAAAATTTACACAATTTGAATTAATTGTTTAAATAAAATTATTATGTTTATTAAATATCTTTCCAACGGTGAGCGACATGTTATCCAACCTTTTTTTTAAGGGTTTTATTTTAGGTGATTCGTAAGTTCGTAACGCTTAACCGATGTGCACTCTGGTCGTACACAATCTGTATCTGAAAGTGCGGAGGGTGATAAACATAACTGCACCTAGGCCTCAGTAGGCCCGTTGTGCTACCTCCTAAATAGGACTCCTTACTCAGTACGCCGCCCATCCTACTGATTTAAAGTAGGTGAGAACGTCGCCGAAGGGAATCTCCTTAATGTCGGCCAAAGAAAGCCAATGCATGCATGGATCTTCTCTTGGACGAGAGTGCAGGGCAGTCACAAAGGATGTGTTCCACCGTCTCGTCTTTATACCCATTCTAAAGAGGTGTTTTCACAGTTGACAATGTCCAGTAAGTACGCCCTTGATTACACGAAGGCTCGCCCTAGGCATTTCCAAGTAATGTTTAGCTGTATCTCTGTCAGGATAGTTCAGTAACTCCCTGGAAAAGTTACAGTTTACTGTTTTATCCCATCGTGTTGTACACTGCTGATAAGAGTGTTTTTGATTAGGTCCCTCATCATAGACCCTGTCAGACCTACGAAAGGTTCGGGTCCAAAAGATTTTGTCCCGGCAGCCTTCCTGGCCTACGAGTCAGCGATGCGGTTGCCTTTGGAGTGCGCGTGTCCTTTGGTCCAGCAGAGAGTGACCACATTCATGCTGGAAGCGTCCACAAGGGCACGGTGACATTCTAGTACCAGACCCGAGGTGTAGAGTGGTCTCCTTAGGGCTAGTAGTGTCTGTCTGCAATCCGTATGGATAAGCACGACTTTACCAGTGATGTTTCTGCTGCTTATTTCTTTTGCAGCTATGGTTATGCCTGTGAGCTCAGTTTGGAGCACGCTGGCCAACTCTGGTCGTACACAAGTCTTTACTCTGGGATCTGAACCAGTCCTTCTTGCATGTCTCTAGCGAGTTACCCAAAAAATTCTGTTAAAAAGGAAACAAATAACGAGGTAAAATGTAGTGGCACTTTAGGGTAACCTTTTGATGTCACAAGTTAAAAAAAATGTAAACGACCCCACTGTTAGTGATCCTTATTAAATAAATACTACACATACATAAATACACTACAGTGTGATTTCTTTTTGCTTGACATGCACAATTATTGAAAATGTTGCATTTATTTTTAGACTAGAAAATATAACACATAAAAAGTTAAATGTTGGATTTAAAATATATCTGGGTACACTGTAGACCCTCCCTGTGAAAAAAGTCTGAAAGATCCAAATAAAATCCGATGTTTTATTGGAAGTTATGATAAACTGGTCTGTTTTTAAAACAGCAATTCCGGATACTTACAGACTGACGAAAAAAATTATAGATTCATGTTTTGTATAGTTTTCCATGGGATTATGAACAGAAAAATAGAAAGAAAAGCAAAATTAAGTATCGGCAGTTCCGATTTATTGTTTTGCTAAAGAGATTACTGACGAATTCATAAGGTTTTTTACGGAAATTTATAAGTAAAGTTTTGATAGAATTTCTATCTGGACATTTTTCGATCCAGATAGACCTAGTAGGATTCTTATTAGAACCTAATATTTTCTATTAGGCTTTTTCCACAGGGTAGGTCTTAAAACTAGAACAGCACAGCCTTTAGGCGTTAGCAAAACAAAGGCTAATAAGAAATAAATACATCAAACTTGATCACATACAAGCAGTGGAAAACTAACCAATAGCATTTTTTAAGTGTTTACAGTGTGTTTTCTCACTTTAAAACATTTCGTGGGTGTTCGTTTAAATTCAAAACTTGTAAAATCTTTCTAGGCAAAATAATGCAGCAAATCAGTTTTTTGTGTTCTGTAAAATTTATATTTTGTGCCATACGAGGTTTTCACTCTATATCATCGATAAGAAATATTATAATTGCTGCGTAAAATGTTGGAATATCACAAGCTTCGAGCATTTACCTACTAGAGGCAGCCTTGCCGCTTGGGCGTGCGAAAGAGAAAGAAAAACAAGGGTATAACCTTTCTCTCTCGCACGCTTGTTCTGATTGGTTGGGGGAGAGATATATACACCGACCAATAAAAACAAGCGCGCAATAGAGAAAGGTTATACACCTATTCTCCCTTCTATTTCGCAGGGCCAAGTGACAAGGCTGCCTCTAGTCAAACCTACACAAAACTATATTTAATTCTACAACTTCTCGTTCCTTGACGAGATTGCGAAAACTTTTTTTTTGCATAAATTCGAACACTCATATTGAATTAATAAAATGTATTTATATGTTTTTCTTACATTTAAAAGAAAAAGTAAACACTGTAGATTTTATAACTATTGTATCTATGTCTTATAAAATAATTTACAATTAGAAGAAATAAATAGAATACTAGGATCTTGTAAAGTGTTGCAGATTTTTATACTAAAATATATATGTCGCAGGCGTATTGAATAATCCGGCTTTTTGAAAAAAGACTAGGCGTTTTGCAAAATGCCGGCGTTTCGAACAATTCAATACATTTCTGCAACAAGCCTGGCTATTTTCAGGCGTTTTGCAAAATGACTAACTAGAGCTAGGCGGATTGAACAACTATGTCATTTTTGTTACAAATGACTAGTCAGATTTCACAAAACTTTGAACCTACGTTTACGCGGTTTTTCTATCCTAAAATGTATAACTCGCGTCTAGAGATACCCCGGCTCACGAGCTTCTTAACAGTGTTATAACCTTAAAAATTAAATTTTAATGTGTAAAGTAATAATTCGGGGTCTTTTAAATACGTCCCCGCATTTTTACGTCTGAAATATAATTGGGGAAAATAAAGCGCGTTTGTTAACCAGAACTAACCATGACCGATTAGAACTTAGGGCTTTGAATTTTAAAAGTTAATAACAAAGTTTTTATAATTTTTGATATGGTAGATTATAATTGGTTATATATACATATATATATATATATATATATATATATATATATATATATATATATATATATATATATATATATATATATATATATATATATATATATATATATATATATATATATATATATATATTCTAATACGTTATTGAAATTTTATAACTTCTACAAATAATTTGACAAATTCAAAAGCCCTAAGTTTAGTCGTTCATGGTTAGTCTGTTAGCAAAGCTTCTAAATATTACATTAAAATGTTTAGCCGATCCCTGCATAATAAAGCGTTTTGTGTCAACACTGGCAAGAAGCTCGTGAGCCGGGGTATCTCTAGACGCGAGGAAATGTATGCATTATTTGTTATTGTACGAGATTAACCAACACACTTGTTTCTGTTTTGTTACCTTTTTAAAGTAAAAAAAGAATGGATGAAATCATCGATGACCCTACTTTTGAGGACAATATCAATATCAGTAAAAAATAATACCGCTAAAAAATTGTTTATTCTAACTTAAATCTTGAAAAAGACAAATTATTCAAAATTACTAAATGTTTTGTCATTTTCAAAAGGAGTTTGATTACTGTTTAATCCGCCTATCTCTGGTTAGTCATTTTGCAAAACGCCTGAAAATAGCCAGGCTCGTTGCAGAAATATATTGAATTGTTTAAAACGCCGGCATTTTGCAAAACACCTAGTCTTTTTGCAAAAAGCCGAATTATTCAATACGCCTGCGACATATATAATATAAAATCTTAAGGTACGTAAGATGGGGTTTAAAAAATGAAGTTTATCGCACTAAAGTAGACAATAACATTACTGTTAACAACATTGGATTAGTCGAGCACAAATGAGCCACCGCAGACCAACATTTCGAGCATCTATAATAGCTGAAACTACTATATGTTTTGGCTCCAGCGCAAAAAACATATTTTTATCACAATTTGTTTTTTTCTGTCTGTGTTATTGGGCTTTCAGTGGCATAATGGATACCCCTTTAAATTTTAGGGTTAGGTACTAAATCACATGTTTTGTGATTCGACATTTCATCCTGCGTCTGCCCAGTGTATTAAAATAATTAGTATTTTTTGAGTCTTCCCTCAGGATTTTCTTAAAAGTTAGATACCGATGCATCGTCGAAATCTTATGATTCGGCTTAATGAGTGTAAAACAAAAATTTTTCTCTCCTAACAAAACAGTATGTGAGAAATTTAAAATTTAGTTTTTCTTTTCTAGACACACTATTACCACCTTTAGATGTGTTTTAAAAATAAAATCAAAAAATGTTTCTTGTAGAACAGAAGAGGTAGCATACAACAAAATAACTTCTACAACGAGCTATGTTGTATTAAACAATTTAAAACTTAGTTTTTCTTCTTCGTAACTATTTGCTGTAGTTTTATCACTACAACTTAAAACAATTACCACTTTTGGTATGATTTGGCGTGACTAAAGAGTGCCTACCCTATAAAATGCATTTACAAATAATTAAAAATATACAGCCTACTACCACCATTTTTAATACCTATATATCTACCCAAAACCTACATATTATTGAGTTTGCCCAAAACAATTTATCATAATAATAAATACTGTTTTCAACAATATTAAAGTATCCATATTTAAACCAAGAAAAATCCGGTTATAAAATTTTCGGTAGCTGACGCCTCATTATTTACACGACATCACTTTCAATACAGCCGGAAGTACGTTCGAAATTTTTTGTCCAGGTTTAGTTCCCAATACTAAAAAATCTATAAACACAATTTAGTGCAAAAAATTGCTTTGTTTTAAAAAAATGCCTATATTCAGTTAACTTTTTGATTAACTCTTTGAACATAAAGAATGGTTCTTGAACATTCTCAGAAAAGCCCGGCCAAAGAAATGTTTTATGGGTTGATTACTTAAGATATTTTATGGGTTTTTTTGCTAGCGTCCCAATTGGGAGATTTATGACTGTTTTTTTTGGTTTAAATATGAATAAGTACACTCTACTTTAATAAATAATTTGCTACTATGTAGCACAGAATACTAGGTCTACCTTTATATGTCCTTAATCTTGAGGCGATATCAGAATATGTTTCAAAATAATTTCAGACTTTTTATATCATCTAGGAAGTGAGTTACTACTTTATATAAATTGTGGCTCAGGATGATCATATGAATAAATTGTATATTCCTTAAAGCTACACTATAGAACTTTTTAATTATCATTTAAAAAATATCTTTATATGCTTAAATTGTTTGAATTAACTTTTAAAAAATGCCAAAATTAAGGACGCATATACTTGTAACAATTAATAACAATTTTAGGGTTTTATTATTGTATTAACCATCACCAACAAGGCTTCAAATGTAGTAATTACCATTTGTAGTAACTTCCTATCTTTAAAATCAGTGCAACATATATACTAACACTTAACAATCTCTAAAACCTAAAGCAGTTTTTAAAATGCAACAATCACCAAAATAAATACTACATAGATAAAAAAAAATACAAGCTGCTTTCTTAAAAAAAAACAGCAAAAATTGATTAACGAAAATGTAGCTGTAACCCAAGGAAGTTTAAAGGTGTATGGAAGCCCAATGCTATGGCCCATTCGATCAAAAAATGTCCAGCCCAGTATGAAAATAACTGTCAGAGTTGGCCCCGCCGATTCTGCGCAATAACAAAATTCCACGAAATAATTTAATGTCTGACCCTGTACACACTGATAAATTAGTGTGTAGTTAGGCAACACATTATACTTTTATGAGAGCCGGAGTACAGTGTTTGGTGCAAAGCGCGCGCGGCGCGTATGATACTATATCCGCGCTGTTCCATCAACCGTCGTCGTCTCATCATTCGTCATTTTCGTTGTGGTTTGTGCCCTTTGCGCCGTATTAGTTTCGATTGTTTTGCTTTGTGTCATTATATTTTGTGGTTGCAGTATTTTTTGGATTGATAAAAACCTTCTTATTTTAGTGATTAGTGTTTATTAAATTGTGACTATAATTTTGTGTTTATTGTTTGTTACTTATAATATCGTAACAAAATGACTAGAGGTTGTATGGTTTTGTCTTGCAAATCCAAGGGTAACATACCCGGCATTTTTTACTTTATGCTTTAGGTAAGTATTTCTTATATTTAAATTAGGCGCTTCTTATGAGACGTAACGTTAGGTAATCGAATAAATAATAATATATCAATTATGAATAATAGAAAATGAAAATTTCATAGGAAATAGCAGTGAGAAAAGTAAGGCAATCTTAACTATCTTTTAGATGATTTTCACAATGTTTGTGTATTTCTGTGGATTATTAAAAAGAAATAAGGTTTACATTTAGGTACTGTTATTTCATTTAATAATTTAGTACATTCTTTTAAAGAATCAAAATTATTAATTACTGGGCAGACCAGGCAAATTTTAATATATACAGGTTCCTCTAATTAAATGAAAGAAAGAACAATTTTATGTTTAAGTTCCTTTTTGCTTTTTCTGTATTTGTTTAAAAAGAAATTAGATTTTTGGTTTCTTAAACTTACATTATCAACTTTTTAAGCTCGACCTACTGTAGACACATAATATTTAACGGATACTGTTACAATGGATACCTAGGTACCAAAGGTTACTAAACATTTTTAACCACTGTTATTCTGTCTCATGAATGTTTGTTATTAGTGAAAAGTATATGTCTAAAAAGCAGTTATAAAAATTTTCAATTTTTAATGTACAACCAGAGTCTTAGAATTAGATTAAACTCATTTACACTATCTTGCCCTTCTTTTATCACAAAATTGGTGATAAGTGCATGAAACTATCTTACAATGTTTGAAATTTATTTTAAAAAATCGTGTTTTTATCTATTTACAAAGATTTTTGGTAAGAATACAAAACTCCCAAAAATATCGACCATTTAAATAGAAGGCTGTAAAGTGGCGCCATCTATTCTTTCCATATTATATCAGATGATATAAAATCCAATATTACACAATATTTTTAAATATTCTATGGTAGTATCGTTTAATAACCAACAATTTTGAACAAAAAATAATGGAAACAGTGAATGCTTGAATTTGACATTTGATGATGGCAACTTTATAGATAGTAACAAAGAATTATGGAAGTCCGGCCCTGACCTACTATTCATTGCGCAAACTCCGCGGGGCCAATCCCTATATTCCCGCTGCCCTGCACGCCTGGACAATTTTGTTCTACAGTATTGGGCTTCCATACACCTTTAAACTTCCTTGCTGTAACCCCTGATGTTAATTTTATCTTGAAATAATAAATCCTGAAATAAGTTGTTGGGCATAAGATGGCAAAATACTGCAGATATTTAATGACTAGTTCATGAAAATCAAACTTTGTGACTAGCAAGGTGTAAAAAAATATAATTACATTTAAAAGCATTTGTAAGGATTATAAGTACAAAAAGCTATACATTTGTATTAATATTTCTAAATATGTTTAGACTAGGAAAAACAGTATTTTTAGATGATGGTAATTAAGAATTCCAAAAATTTTGTGTGTACTTACTACGGTTTTTGCTCTATTTAATGCTCCTTTTTATACACATAAACATATATACATATATAGACTCCACACACATTTTTACCGATATCACATTTTTTTAAAGACTAGACTGAAACAAATGGTAACTTTTTGATCTTATAACATTATCTGTAATTTTGGTAATTCTTAAAAATACTGTAAAACCCCAGTAAAATATTTTAACGACAAGGTAATGTAATACTCAAAAGTTCAAAGTAGCATATCTGTTCCAAAAATCACATACAAATGTAAAAATTAAATCTACGTGGATCTCTTAGGTTGGTGGCTTTAATAAAGGTACTTTAAGAATGGACATCACAAACGCTTTAGAGGGAAAATTCTATGCTCAAAAATATATTTTAGAAAGCATAGATCTGTTTTTAATGGTATGTTTACCAAAAATTATATATTTAACTTGAGGAATAACTCCGGGGAAATAATGGTTATTTTATATTGTAGTTTACCATATAACATGAATTTTTAGTTTAGTTATTATAAATTTAAAAAAATACTGTTTTTAAGGCAATAATTAGTGAATAAGACCCCAGAAGTGAATATATTAATTATTCTTTCCCTTGACAATTTTTTTTAATTATTATAACACTACAATAACATAAATGACATTAAAATCATGTGTTTGTTGAAACCCAAGAAGGATATTTTCGCGACT
Organism: Listronotus oregonensis; assembly: GCA_019359885.1. Taxonomy (NCBI): domain Eukaryota; kingdom Metazoa; phylum Arthropoda; class Insecta; order Coleoptera; family Curculionidae; genus Listronotus; species Listronotus oregonensis. The sequence goes on along the minus strand of JAHBCN010007556.1, from coordinate 7,428 downwards.
TACCGTTTTTAACTACTGGTTGATAGCAATTCTTTCCCCCACCATTCTAACAGTGTTTAACCCGCCTATCCCCGCAAAAACGAAACGGTTTACGTATGTCAACTTACTACTAATGGTTTAATACACTTTTAAGTTTAAATTTAAATGTAAGGTCTTTGGAGAGTTAAGAAATAAGTCGAAAAGATAATATATGAACCAAATTCTTCATTTAATAAGATATTAGCTGTTTCCAAGTCAACTATAGCAAGTAAATTTTTCCTTTATGATTTAAACATAATTGTATTAAATCATCCAATTGGAAATAAACTAATAAACCAAAAAATCTGCAATCCAAATAGTTGTTAAACCATAGCAAAAAAAAACAGAACCAAAACAATAAAAAAGCCGCGAATCCTCCATTATTTTAAATTTAAATTTGACATAACCATTATTAACGCTCCTCCTGACTAGTGGCGATAGCGGTAGATACTGGGTACAAAGTAACGACGTAGATACTGACATCAGAACACCTTTCCCTACGTTACCGCTTCTTGCGAAAATAAACCGGTATGTTAACTGTCCTAACAATGTTCAACGCGGTATGTCGCCAAAATTTGATGAAAGTTTTTGTACGGTTGCGAGACGGTTTTGAAAATGTTAAGCCGCGTTTACACCAAAGGCTTCCCACAAGTTGCAACAATTTGTTGCTTTTTTCACAAAATACAGCAACTTTTTCTGTCTTCCACTTGTGGAGAGACAAAATCTTCAAGCAACTTGTATAAAATAAGTGGAGATCTGGAGAACTACTACCTAAACGCTTCGCGCCAATTTTTTGTCAACAAGTTTTCCACTTGTTGCTCTAAATTTGAGAAAAGCAACTTTTAGTTTTTTACAAAAAATCTTTTACTTGCTGCTCCAAAGCAACTTTAGTTAACAACTTTTAGTTTTCTACAAACAATCTTTTGGCAACTTTGGTGTAAACACGCCTTTAGAAACAAATGCGCAAGTATCGACTTTGCACGGTTTTATGTTGGTGCAAAACCGTCGAAGTTGGAACACCCTTGTCATAGGAATAGAAATGGCAGTTCGGAAACGGTTCACGAACGATCTCAAGTTTGGTTGGAACAGTAAACGGATCGTGTTATAAACCAGGTTTGTTCCAACCCACGATTTTGGTACCGCTGGAGACGGTTTAGAAACTGTTAGAATCGATTAAACGCGCAAGTGTAGACTTGGCACAGTTTTGTGTCAGTACGAAAACGACGACGTTGGAACGCGCAAAAGTTTTCTGCTTTTCATCGGGGTCAAAATGATCGTTCGAAAACGAATCACGAACGATGACAAGTTTGTTAGAAATAGTAAAGGGATCATGTAATGCACCATCTTCCATCGGTTGGAATGGGTCTATCTGCTTTTAACAGCTTTTGCGGGGTTAGAACAAACCTATAGTGTTTGAATTAATACTTTCCCAGGTATAATAATGCAAGACACAACGCTACGTATTAAAAAATCGTCCAATCGAGCAAATTTGATTGTAATGCACATGTTTCTTGTTGCTTTAAATGAAAATTGAGATCAACATTAAAACTATTCGCTTCTAATATTATGCCCAATAACTCAGTATGTTAAACAAATAACAATATACATTTTGCAATCCTATTTAAAACAGTCATTACCATAATTAGGTCTCAGTTTTGATGTACCAAAATAATTAATTAATAAACAATATAAGAAAAAATATTTTAAAAAGTTCTTCCTGAATCATGAAACATCATCTTTTAAATGCACGAGGTTAGGGTTAAAATTGACGTAACTAAGACATAATTATGACTAAACATTTTAATTAAGATTTTGCAATATATCTGAAAAAATAATAAAAGGAATGTATTAAAATAAAACAAAGTGAAATGCACATGGGTTTCTTGCCCTTATCTTCAATACAAAATGTTTTTCTGGAGCAACTTCACAATTTATTGAAGCTTATCACCTATGTTACCATTAGGTGTTTGGTGATCATTTAAAACATACTTTAGCAGAAAAGTTTTTAGTGTGGCGAAGGCATGTTCCAAGTTGTCGTTCGTGATTATTAAATGAAAGTTTCCAGGCGTTTTTCCTGTGAAATAAAATACCCTATTATCTCCAGTACATATTAATTATTTATATACAGACAGGGGCACCCTACTAGGTATATAGCAATGGACCGGACAAATTTGCGATTACCCTCTAAGCACTGCAGCCGACGTTCGCGCGACCAACCGGCGCCCTTTCGTCCAATCCTCAGTAACTTTGTAACCACGGACGGGTTGGGATGTACTGGCGTATTTCATGTTTTTCATAATTATTTACGCATGTAGGAAATAAAATTCGCTATTGCTTATTAGAGTTTTTTTTGAATCAAAACAATAATAAAATTATTGTTTCGATTCTACGGAAAGAAAACATGTTATTATAAAAAATCCCAACTAAAAACTAAAAAAATAATTCTACATAAAAAAATTAAGTAAAAACAAAAAAAATCTAAATAAATTAATTAATGAAGCAAGTATTCAAACAATCCACCGCCTTCCGCTAAACAATGTCCTAAGCGATCATACAAACTTCTTCGAACATTGTTTAACATCACAGGTGTAATTGTTTGAAAAACACTGCGATTTTTTACACGCAATTCATCAAGATTCATAGCGCGATCATCCCGAAAATCATAAATTTTAGATTTTACCTAACCCCAAAGAAAATAATCGTTAGGAGCCAGATCAGGGGAGCGAGCAGGCCACGATATTGTAGCTCTCAATGCATCAATAAGACGGTTTGGAAAAGTATTATTTAAATAATCCAAAATCAAACGTGTAATATGTGCTGGACAGCCATCTTGTTGAAACCACACTTCATTAAATCGAGGACCTGCCAATCGTCTAATTTCTGGAACTATTTGCTGTTGCAAAAGATCCAAATATTTTTGACCAGTTAAGTTACCATCAATGAAGTATGGCCCAATAACATGTTCCCCATAAATACCGCTCCAGACATTTACCTTTTGAGGACGCTGAGTTCTAAGTTCAAAATATCTATGTAAATATTCCTGAGACCAATAACGGGTTTGAGTGGGATTATGCCTACCATGGAGTGGAAATGTAGACTCATCAGTAAAGAAAATGTTTCGAAAAAATCTTCATTTTCATTTGCTTTATTCATCATGTTTTCACAAAATTCCATTCTCCTGATATTTCAATTTCAATTTCTTAAGCCACCGTGTAATTATGATTTTGAAAACAAGCGCAAGTCAATGCAGATATCTCTTTCACAAGACCTCAAACTTATCTTGGATTGGGGCGCCAAAAATCGTGTTAAGTTAAATTCCTGAAAAACACAGTCATGTTCGCTGTCGCGAAAAAAGTCTGCGAATGCTCATCCCTTACATATGAGCGGCCAAGTTCTGCAGAACAAAGAGTCGTTTAATCTAGTCGGCGTTACTTTTGAGAATAACCTCAACTGGCACAAACACATTTCATCCATAGCTTCGGCAGCTTCAAAAAAGATTGGATTCTTCTTCCGAGCCAGAAAATATTTCCCTTCTTCCAATCTGTACACTCTGTATGTATCCCAAATCAGACCCTCTTTAGAATATTGTTCTCATGTCTGGGGAATGGCGTCCCCTACAACACTTAGCATTCTGGACACTATTCAAAAAAGAGCCGTTCGTCTTATTAATGATCCAACGCTCACAGAAAGGCTTCCTCTTCTTGCCCATCGTCGAGCTGTAGGGGATCTGTCGCTCTTTATAGGTATTTTCACGGCTTCTGCTCAGAGGAATTGGCCAGTATAATTCCTTCTCTGGCAGCTCCCAACAGAACAACACGTAGTGCAACTTTTATGCATCCTTTTACAGTTCAGTTAGAGAGGCCCCGAACTTCCGCTTTCTTAGTTCCTTTATTCCTAGAGTGTCAAGACTATGGAACCTGCTGCCCTGAAGTTTTCTTCTCCTCCCAATCTCCAAAAATTTAAGTTCCGTGTGAACAAACTCCCTCTCACCGCACTGAAGACACCCACGGTACGTTAGTACTTAGGCATCAGCCTTCGTGGACTGTCTCAAGATAAAAAAAAAAAAGAAATTGTCCTCGGGATAAATTTCTTGGGTTTTTTGAACTTTGTATGAACGATACTTATTTTTTTTTAATATTCTCCTCACCGTTTGTACTTAAATCAACCTCAGCCGCAAGCGCATGTGTTGACAAAGTTGGATTTTCATTAATTAATGCAAACAAATTAATTTCTTTCGCTTCCCGTTCCTCATTAACTTCTTGGACGTTTTGTATTTTATGGTTTCTGGGAGAAACGCACCCGTATTTTTGGAAATTATTTATAATTCTTGAAATAGTACTAATTGCAGGGTGTGGCCTATTAGGATAATTCTCAGCAAATATATTTTTTATCCGCTGTAAAGAATTACCCGCATAATACCACTGAACAATTTTAACTTTTTCCTCAATTTGATAAATATCCATTTAAGGTTTTAAATGTTAAGGATTTTTAAAAACACGTGTTCTTACCTTAAATTCGCCAGGCGAAATAATTTTTATACATTTATAATTCCCAACAAACTGAAAATTGTGTTACTTTGTTGTTTCTTACTGAACAAAAAAGAATGCATACACAAATAGCGGAAGATTGCAAATTCGTCCGGTCCATTGCTATATACCTAGTAGGGTACCCCTGTCTGTATACAGGCCAAATTATAGGAGATGATTCGTCATTGAAAAATATATAAAAAAAGTTTCTATAAATATTGGTCTGAAAATGCATAGTTTCTACGATACAGTTTGTTAAACTTAAAAAAAAATAGGTTTTTTGTAATTTCTTAAATATCTTGTAGCCGATTTTCTTGAAATTTGTCAGTATTATTTCTGGTTATAAGTGCCTATTTAAGGCCTAATTAAATTTAAATTATTAAGTCCAGTGTCGTCTCAGGAACACCTTATCCAAAATAATTGTAAAAAAAGGAATGTCACTGACTTTCTTTCAATTTTTATATTTTTTTAGATTAAGCAACTAAAAATACAACTTTTTTGTCTCCTGATATTTTTTATCTTGCCTTATTTTTCGAGAAAAAAAATACTTAATTGCACATGCTTTTACCAGGCAAGAAACATGAGAAAAAGTTTATTTTTTTTTTTTTTAATTTTTTATTAACAATTATGCAACAACAACGAATACTAAACTAAATATCATTAACACATAAACTAACAAATTTTACTAAATTAAGTGTTGAAAATTGGTTCCTCCGGCTTCAATACATGTTTCTTGTGTAGGCCAGGTATATACAATTGAGTGATTTTAATTTTTCTCAAAAACGAAGCAAGACAGGAAAAAATATCAAGAAACAAAAAAGTTGAATTTTTAGTTGATTAATCTTGATAAAAAAAAATACAAATATTACATAAAAGTCAGTGACATACATTTTTTTTCACAATTATTTTCGATAAAGTTACCCCTGAGACGCCACTGGACCTAATAATTTTAATTTAAATAGGCCCAAATTAGGCCCTTATTAATAAAAACAGCACTGACACATTTCAAGAAAATCGGCTACAAGGTATTAAAGATAATTACAAAAAACTTTTTTTTAAGTTTAACAACATCAACATCTTAGAAACCATGCATTTTTAAAGCTATATTTATAGAAACTTTTTCTCTATATTTTTCAATAAGGAATCACGTCCTGAAATTTGTCAGTGCATTTTCGAACACCCTGTATATATTTGGAAAAAAATTCTTTACAATTTTATTTGAAGAATTTAGGCGCAAAGCATTTCAAAAGAACTAAAGTTTCCAAATTATCTTTAACTGACTTTTTTGGTAGTACTTTTCTACAGGATCACAAAAATTTGATGCACCAAATGTTATTTTCAAAGAGTTTACCAACGATTACACCCAGGTGCGTGCGGTAAAATTTAAAAGAAGGGTCGAAATTTAAAAAAGATTACATATTTATAATATACTGTCTTTTACATTAAGGATGTTATAGTTTATTAAAGAATAAATAAAATGACCATTTTTTACAATTTTAGAACTAGAATTTTTGGTCATTTGATGATTGGAACGCACGACTCTGGATACACCCTAAATTCGAATGCACTATAGGTGTGTAAAGTAAAGTAAGAGGCAGTTTAGTTATACTGGACTTAAAGATTTTGAGGTTTGGAGATAAAGAAAGGATTTTACAGGCAGCATCCTTATTAGTCTAGGGGAGAAGGACCAGAGAAGTGGGTATTTTAGAATTTTTCCAGATGGGCTCTAAAGGGATGCATAAGAGACATGACACTCTGTCATGCATAATTTTGAGCTGCTGGAAAAAATTATACCGGCTAGTTCTTCAGAAAGAAATAACTGGAGTAGAAATATCTATAAGAAGTATAGCTATCCTATAGCTTATCAGACAGGAAAAAGAATGAAGTAAAGTAAAGTTAATTATAGGAGAATTGATGTTTTATGGGGCTTGAGAGAAAGCTACATTTTCTAGAATTATATTGGAAGTTTTATAAAAAGATATTTAGAAGTATAATATAAGCGACTTCCACACTCATAATACAACCTACTTTTTTCTTACTTCAGACCTAAGAAATAGCAGAATAAAACCAAATTTTCTGGCAGTTAATAAATATTTTTTTGCCTTTCGAGATCCAATAGAGACCTCCCACAAAAGTAATTTAAAAATAAAATTAAAAAAAATCCTGGTTTTTAAAAAATTTAAAAAAATTTTTTTAAAATATTTTTAATAAATGGTCCGTTAATAAAATGTTTATATCTTTATAAAACATTTATTTACTTATTTAAATGTTATTTTAATAGTGTAAGCCTTAGTATTTAAGTTTTAATTATTATTTTATACCTATGGCTTGGTATATTGTAAAATAACAATATTTACACCAATAAAGAACCTAGATGTAAATAGTTCAAATAATTTAATTTGTATCGTCGCTACAAGTAAAATTTAATATTACACAGAAATAGTCCATCCCTTCTATGCTTTGTAATATCAAAACAATAAAATTTAAGTCCTCTAAAAACAACACCTAAAATGCTGTCATTTGGAATAAGTGGAAAATGCCAAATTACAGTTAATTTTAAATTGAATAATTTAAAAAGTTCATTATACACAGATTAGCCTATTTTACTGTTGAAATGTTTTAGATTGTATTTAGAGAAAAATGTGCTCAAAAAAGCATTATATCACATAAACTCAGAGTTTTTTTTTAAATTAACACTTTATGTATTTAGTATGGAACATGTTTTTATAATAAAAAACCCACTAAAAATTGTATCACTGAATTAAACTTGAAAATCCTAATTGAAGTTATTAAAAATATATTTAAAAATATAAGCTAACAAAAACTACAACTAACAAAACAACTTAGTAATAGAAGAAAACCATTCTATATTACATATCCCTTT